>CANIUD010000216.1:617500-660000 GCA_947470075.1 Closterium sp. Yama58-4
GACCCTTCTCGCGCATGATCTTCTTTTCCACCACCACCTGCCGTCAGCCAGGGGCGGGGAGGAGGGGAGGGGAGGGGACGGGACGATGAGGTGATGGGGAGGAGAGAGTTATGAGTCGACTCAAAGTCGCGTCGTGACGAGACAGACCCTTCTCGCGCATGATCTTCTTTTCCACTACAACCTGACGTGAAGGGAGCAGATGGGAGGAGATGGGAGGAGATGGGAGGGGAGGGAGGGCGAGAGAAACGATAAGGCAACGGAGATGAGAGGGTTGTGAGGCAACGCAACTCAAAGTCACGACGATCGTGACTTCCAACGCCACTGTCCACCCCAACACACACAACACACTCGAGCGCCTTCAGCCAAACACACCTGAACCACGCTGCCCGGCATACCTGAGCACCTTCATTCAAACCACACCTGAGTGGCAATGCCTGCCTGCATAATTTGCCCCAGGTACCCAGCGTAGATTAAATTAAAGCCACTCATGTGCTTCCACCACACAGTCGTGTCCTCCACTGCTGCTGTCAGACCTCCATGCACCATGTGAGCTCTCATTGAAACGCGATACCTGAGTGGCAATTCCCGCATGGTCTGTTCCCGGCACCCAGCACACATTGCATCCGCTCATGCGCTTCCACCGCACAATGGCGACCTCCACTGCTGCTGTCAGCCCCAATTCACCTGGGTAGTAATGTCACACGCATCATACCTGAATGGCGATACCAGCATGGTCCGTCCCCGGCACCCAGCAGACAGCTCATTCGCTTCCACCGCACGATCGTGTCCTCCATTGCTGCTGTCAGGCCCAACACACCTGACCTGACCTCAGTGGCGATACGATGCAATGCCACACAGACACACCAGGCCCGAGTGCCTTCACCCACACACGTCTTACCTGAGTGGCGATGCCAGCATGGTCTGTCCCAGGCACCCAGCACACATTATAACCGTTCATGCGCTTCCACCGCACGATCGTGCCCTTCACTGCTGCTGGAAGGCAGCCCCATAAACATGGTCCGGACCCAAGGTTCTTCAGCCAGGACCTTCAGCCCATACCTGGGTGGCGATGCCAGCATGGTCCGTTCCAGGCACCCAGCAGACGTTGTATCCGCTCATTCGCTTCCACTGCACAATGGTGTCCTCCACTGCTGCTGTCAGCCCGCTACACACCTGAGTGGCGGTGCCAACCATACCTAAGCTGAGCACCTTCAGCCCATACCTGGGTGGCGATGCCTGCGTGGTCTGTCCCAGGCACCCAGCACACATTGTATCCGCTCATTCGCTTCCACTGCACAATGGTGTCCTCCACTGCTGCTGTCAGCCCGCTACACACCTGAGTGGCGGTGCCAACCATACCTAAGCTGAGCACCTTCAGCCCATACCTGGGTGGCGATGCCTGCGTGGTCTGTCCCAGGCACCCAGCACACATTGTATCCGCTCATTCGCTTCCACCGCACAATGGTGTCCTCCACTGCTGCTGTCAGCCCGTGCCCGATGTGCAGCGCTCCCGTCACATTGGGAGGAGGCACCACCTGCCCCGGAAGAGAGAGGCGGGCAAGGGAGGAGGGGAAGGGTGAAGAGTTGTTGTGGTGGGGAAGGGGAGCTTCCCCACGGCTGCTGTCAGCCAGCCCGTGCACGTGAGGAGGGGTTTGGAATGGGGAGATGGGGAAGAGTGTGGGGGTTATGGGAGTGTGAATTGACTTTTGAGTCGACTCAAAAGTCAACTCGAATGGGGAGATGGGGAAGAGTGTGGGGGTCATGGGAGTGTGAAGTGAAGAAGGGAGGACAGCGGGGAGAAGAGAACCTCCTCCCATGCTGCTGTGCTGTTAGGCCGTGCCCAATGCGCAGCGCTCCTGTCACATTCGGGGGAGGCACCACCTGTAAGAGAGAGAGGGGCAAGAGTTTGGGGGTTGTGGGAGCGTGGGGAGCTTCCCTCCCCCACGGCTGCTGTCAGCCCTTGCCCGATGCGCAGCGCTCCTGTCACACATTTGGGGGAGGCACCACCTGCAGGAGGATCAGGGGAGGGATGTGGGGAGTGGGGGAGGGAGAAGAGTTGGTGGGAGTGTGGGGAAAGGAGGACATGGGGGAAAAAGCTCATCCAGTGTTGCTGTCCATCAGCCCATGCCCAATGTGCAGCGCCCCTGTCACATTGAGGGGACGTTACCAAGATTTGATCTATCAGGTGCAGCACAAGTGACGCTGGGACGAGTCAATAGAATTCGGTTCGTGAGGACCCTCAAAACTGCTTACAGAAGCGCAGGAATGGAATGGACTAGGTGATGGACACACCCTGTTTTTTCTTTGTACCTGGAAGTTTAGGGTGCCGCATACAAGGGACACGCGTGCTTACAATGACAAAGTGCGGCTTGGTGCTCTGGTTGTCGCCCTTGAAGAAACCTGCGTGCTCCCACCACTCGTACCACCTGGTGGGGTTGTGTTGTGAGTCCAACCAAGGAGCGGAAGACAAGGAAGAAGATGGGGAGAAACAGGAGAGAGAGAAGGAGGCTTGGTGCTCTGGTTGTGGCCCTTGAAGAACCCTGCTTGCTCCCACCACTCGTACCATCTGGTTGGGTTGTGTTGCGAGCCCAACCCAAGAGAGGAAGACAAGGAAGGAGATGGGTCGGAAAACGGAAACGTAGATTCATATTCGCATTGAAAGAGTGTACTACACTGCGAACAAGTCGTGTCTAAATACAATTAAGACCCACCCAGGTCTCATGGACGGTTACACTGCATCTTCTCTTCATTATGTACAGTTAATCTACACTCACGATGCTTCAACAGCCTTGGGATTGTACGCCTTGGCCATCTCCTTAGCGAGGTTCTTTTTCTGCCCTCACTATGTGGGCGGACTCGCTGCATCCGCATTAGAAGCATAAATCGTTACTATATACAGTCAATTTACACTCACGATGCTTCAACAGCCTTGGGATTGTACGCCTTGGCCATCTCCTTAGCGAGGTTCTTCTTCTGACCGGGCTCCGTGGGCGGATTCACTGCATCCGCCTCCTCCCCAGCCCCTGCTCCGGCTGCTGCTGCTGCCGCTTTCTTGGCTTTTGCCTCTGCCTTTTTGGACGGCTGAAGGGTTGGGGAAGAGAGTTAGGGGAATGTTTGTGATGTGAAGTCAGACATAATATTCCATGCTTGAAAAAAGATAAAGTAGGCACAAGTGACACAGTCTGCGCATATCTCAGCAGAAGCACTTGCGATTCAAGCGGCATGTGCTTCGGCTCAAAACTCTAATATTCATTCAAAGGCAACTCAAGGAAGGATCCGCACCTCAGCAGAAGCGGCTGCAGCAGTGGCTGCCTTGGCCTTGGCTGCCTTCTCCGCCGCCTTTTGCTTCTTCAGCTCCTTCTCGCGCGCCTGTGTGTGGCACAATGAATGGGTGACAGTAACAAGGGTTGACAGTAATGGGGGTTGAAAAAATAGAACCGGATGAAGAAACCAAAGGGACAGATCCCACGTGCAGGAGAACTGAATTAGACGTCCTACTCTGGTCTGGTGACAATAACGGGTTGTTGGTTGGAATTGTGAGTATTGTGCATGAGAGAAAGTAACAGGTGATGACGAATGACCTGGGCAAATAATCTGAGCCGTCCATCCATCTTTCCCCCACCCCACTCTATGCCTTGGACATGCCAACCGCGTGAGCCAATCACGAAAGACTACGAGCACCCAAACGGGTGCAAGAAAGCTTGGATTGAAGCCTATGCTGACGCAGTAAGGTCATTTCTGACTTGACCCAAACATTGATACACTGACACAATCAGGGCGCGCTGTGGATTAGAATGTTAAAATTCGTGTAGACCATGGCTGTGAATGACCTTTGCCGGATTGCAGACTGCTCGTGGCGTGAGGAGTCCTCAGTGTAGGCAAACTAACTGTGGATTGGACAGAAACGAAAGGTAGCGTAGCACCCTCTAAAGTCCTCAGTATTGTCACCGACTACAGGGCCCACCTTCTCCTCCTTCTTCTTCTTCCTTTCAGGATCCTCCTCCTTCTCTCCAGCAGCCGCATTGGCCTCGGGAGGAGGCGGTGCGGCAGCTGCTGCAGCTGCCTGGGGATCCTTCTCCTGGAAATTACAAAATAAATCAACAAATTGAAACAAGAGAACTGATTAAATTCCCGAAAAATCTCTCAAAGAGGCTTCAGGAGGCACTGGGATCCTTCTATGTAAACGTACAAAAATTCGACACGAGAGAAAACGAAAGGAAAACACAAGAACGTGGGGCGGATGAACGCGATTACTACAGTGAAGGCCGACCCCTGTTCAGGAAACAAAGCCTTCGCGGTTTGAATCTTTAGCCTGTCTAACGAAAACAGCTACAAACGGCCCTGCTAGCCTTGCGCGAACACCGTCGAAGCTCCTGAGATACGGAAACAGAAACTGGACGACGATCTTAAAGCCTCGCGTGTGTTTGTCATAGCGTGTTAGCTGGACGAGAATCCTCATGGAAAATAGGCTTGAGTTGAAGTACGCTATAGCCTACTTCGTCCCGTTCAGGTATGATAAACGTTCGTTAGCCGCGATCGCGGTACATCAGACTATTAATGAAGGATGCAATAATCGCGATCACGGCCCGTAGAGCCACCTCAGAAGCAAGTATTCAACGCGATCGCAAGCTTCCTATCGCATATCATGGGAAATGATCGGACGAACAAGCACAAACAATAATCCCTCACAGAGCATGAACAGCCGAGAGGACAATGGATCGAGCGAACAGGCTCACCTCTGGTCCCATGGCGTTCTGACGAAGAGCCGCGACTAGGCAAGGCTACAGTTGCTCGGCTGGGACCGTGGAGCGGGATAAGAGGCAGTCTCTAGGACGAAACTAAGGGAAAGGAGGAGGCGAAGCTGTGCAAGTCTGATAAGAGTTTTCACATTTTGCGCGGTAGAACGGTTTGTTAAGAGAACAGAGTGATTAGGTACGGTTTGAAGAGGCACTGAATCTGAACTCAAACCTGGCAACGATTTCTGGCTGAGGTTTGTGGATGGAGATCCCAAGGAACGACCTACGCCAGACAAAGAATCTCCTATCGACGGCTCACAAACGTCTGACCGCCAAAATCGAGGCTGGTTGGTTTTCGCCGTGGTGAGAAGGGATGCTCGGCGATTTTCGCGAAACAAAACTGCGAAGCTGCCAGTACGCGCTGCGATTTCAGGTTGTGCTGATGGCAAAGTCGAGATTCTGGGTTTTGGTAGGTGACTCGTTATTGCGCAACCTTCTACTACGTGATTCAGTTGCTTCAGAACCAGTGCACATTCCACGTCATACCAAGAAATGTTTTTCAGTTATTAGCGAATTCCACCCTAAACAGAACCCTAATATCAGCACAGGTAGTACCTTTCTCACTCGCTCCCTACCCATCATGCCTACAAACGGAAGCGCGTGTTCTTGTAGAGAGGATCATGCGAGTCCAGACGAGCAGGCTTCGCGAATGACTTCCACTTGCGAGAGCAGCGACTATGTTCGGCCGAGTAACGGGTGCAACTGTAACGAGGACAGCAACCGCGCCGGCCAATCCGGCAGCTGTTCTTCCGACAATGGCGGTTGCAGCAGCTCCGGTCATGCCTGCGGCTCGTTCCCCCCGGTTACCACCTCCACGAGTAGTGTTACCACTAGTACTACCGCGAGTGTTACCGCTAGTGTTACATGTACCGCTACCACCAGTAGCAGCGACAGAGACAGCAGCAACGGCGGCTGCAGCAACAGCGCGCCGAGCGTGCGCATTAGCGGAAGCGGGGCAGCGGTAAGGGCGCGGGGGAGCGGAGGCGGAAGACTGCTGTGCGGGGAGTGCGGGGAGCAGCGCGCCATGGTGAAACGGCCCAAGACCGGCCAACAGGTGCGCTCGCGCCCCCCGGTGTTTCCGCCTGCTTCTCCCCCGTGCCCGCATCTCCCCTTCCCCCGCACCCCCAAAGCTCCCCCTCCCCTTGTCGCATTGATCCCCCCTCCCGTTGTCCACGTTGACCCCCCCACCCCGTGGCCCCAGGTGTGCAAGGACTGCTTCTTCCGTCTGTTCGAGTCCGAGATCCATGCCACCATCGTTGAGAACAAGCTCTTCAAGCGAGGCGAGAAGGTGGCAGTGGCTGCGTCAGGGGGCAAGGGTGAGTCGAGTACAAGCATTCAATGCTCTCAGGCCCAGCCTGTACGGGTTCTATATGAGCAAAGGGTGCTTCTTTCGTGGGGGCATCCATGCCACCATCGTGGAGAAAAGCTCTTCAAGCGAGGCGAGAAGGTCGCAGTGGCTGCGTCAGGGGGCAAGGGTGAGTCGCAGCAGTTGGCGTTCTCACTTCTATTCTATGTGTTGGAGTGGGACACACATGCCACCATCATGGAGAAGAAGGTCTTCAAGCGAGGCGAGAAAGTGGCAGTGGCTGCATCAGGGGGAAAAGGTGAGTCGCAGTAGCAGCAGTTGATGCTCTCTTTCCCATGCTATGTGTAGGCGTTAGACGACCAAGGAATTCTTCTTCTGTCTGTGCGAGTGTAACATCCACGCCACCATCTATGGTTTTTGAGAATTCTCAAATAACATCCACGCCACCATCTATGGTTTTTGAGAATTCTCAAATAACATCCATGCCACCATCTATGGTTTTTGAGAATTCTCAAATAACATCCACGCCACCATCTATGGTTTTTGAGAATTCTCAAATAACATCCACGCCACCATCTATGGTTTTTGAGAATTCTCAAATAACATCCACGCCACCATCTATGGTTTTTGAGAATTCTCAAATAACATCCACGCCACCATCTATGGTTTTTGAGAATTCTCAAATAACATCCACGCCACCATCTATGGTTTTTGAGAATTCTCAAATAACATCCACGCCACCATCTATGGTTTTTGAGAATTCTCAAATAACATCCACGCCACCATCTATGGTTTTTGAGAATTCTCAAATAACATCCACGCCACCATCTATGGTTTTTGAGAATTCTCAAATAACATCCACGCCACCATCTATGGTTTTTGAGAATTCTCAAATAACATCCACGCCACCATCTATGGTTTTTGAGAATTCTCAAATAACATCCACGCCACCATCTATGGTTTTTGAGAATTCTCAAATAACATCCACGCCACCATCTATGGTGCACTGGTTCGTCTAGAAAGCAATCTCTTCAATCAACTCCGCCGTGCTAGCTCACATTCATCTCTCTCCTCAACGCTCGCCACGACTATGGCCTGCAACTCTTTCTGCTCTTATGGACTAGCTAAAGAGAGCGGTTTTTCTTGATAGCTGATCCTTCACATCACACTTTCCCCTTCATCCCCTGTGCCTCTCTCCCCCCAGACTCCACCGTGCTTGCGCACATCATGTCTCTCCTCAACGCCCGCCACGACTACGGCCTGCAGCTGTTCCTGCTCTCCATTGATGAAGGGATAACAGGGTACAGAGACGACTCGCTGGAGACAGTCAAGCGGAACGAGAAGCAGGTAGGCATGGGTGTGGGTGTGAGCGTGCAGTGGCTGTGTGCGTGCTACGGTCTGCAGCTCTTGCTGCTCTCCATTGACAAGGGGATCTCGGGGTACAGAGACGACTCACTGGAGACAGTCAAGCGGAACGAGAAGCAGGTGACATGCATTGGGTGGGGCGGGTGGGGCAGAGGTAAGTGTGGGAGGGACGGGTTAGTTCTATGTGCCATGGTCTGCAGCTCTTACTGCTCTCATCCATGCGGCGAGGGCATCATGGGTACAGGGAGGGAAGACTCGCTAGAGACAGTCAAGAAGAATGAGAAGAAGGTGAGGGTGGAGGAGAAGCAGGTCCAAGGGATGCAAGAGGGACAAGGGGTACAAGGGATGGTTCCTAGGTTGTGACTACGGGCTGAAGCTCTTCCTGCTCTCCATTGACGAGGGCATCACGGGGTACAGGGACGACTCGTTAGAGACAGTCAAGAGGAACGAGAAGCAGGTGAGGGTGGGTGTGTGTTTGCATTGCATTGGCTGGGTATACAAGCTTCAATCCCCATCAAAGTTCAATCCCCCCCTTTGTTCTCCCCCACCACACCGTGCTTTACGAGTTGACTTTTGAGTCGACTCAAAAGACACTCCCCATCAAAGTTCAATCCCCCCCTTTGTTCTCCCCCACCACACCATGCAGTATGGCATCCCCCTCACCATCCTCTCATACAAGGACCTCTATGGGTGGACCACTGAGGATGTAGTGGCAGCTGTCTCACCCAATACCCACTGTACCTTCCTCTCTTTACACCCACTACACCATGCAGTACGGCATCCCTCTCACCATCCTTTCATACAAGGACCTCTACGGGTGGACCATGGACGAGATAGTGCCGAACACTGTGCCTCTGTGCCTCTTTGCCTCTGTGTATCTCTCCCCCATTCTCACCCCACACCACACCATGCAGTACGGCATCCCTCTCATTATCCTCTCATACAAGGACCTGTATGGGTGGACCATGGGCAGGTCGTGCCTTAGACTTCAATCCCTCTCCTCAACCCTTCCCCCACTACACTATGCGTGCAGTACGGCATTCCCCTCACCATCCTCTCTTACAAGGACCTCTATGGGTGGACCATGGATGAGATAGTCGCAACTATCGGCCGCAAAAACAACTGCACGTTCTGCGGGGTGTTCAGACGACAGGTGGGTTGTTTACCCCGATGATACCGACAAGTTATTGTGGATGGATAAGCTGCTCTTATCGTGGATGGACCGACCTCAATGCTCGTATCGTGGTTGGTACGTTGGTGATGATATGATATAATGGTAAGACAGCGCTGCTAATAGATGCATCTATTGCATGGGCATGTTGGTGAGTCGGCGCGGCGGCTGGTCGCACCAGAAACGGAACGCCCTGCGGGTGTCTTTTGGTGCGGGTCTCTTTGCCCCATGCCCATGGCATAGGCCTTCGACAGGGGAGCAGCCCTCCTGGGGGCGGACAAGCTAATCACACGGGGCACAATGCGGATGACTTCGCCGAGACAGTATTGCTGAATCTATTACGGGGCGACGTGGCGAGGCCATCACCACGGGGGAGGACTCTGCCCCGCCCAGGAGCGTCGTTGCACGGCTTATCCTCTTTTCTCTCCCTCCCTTCCCTTCTCCTCCTATTGGTTTTTGAGAATTCTGGTTTGTTTTTTTAGAATTCTGGTTTGTTTTTTGAGAATTCTGGTTTGTTTTTTGAGAATTCTGGTTTGTTTTTTGAGAATTCTCAAAAACCTCTCCGTCCCTTCCCTTCTCCTCCTATTGCAATACACCTCGTGGTACCTACAGGCTCTAGATAGAGGCGCAGAGCAGCCCTCTTTAAAGCAGACAAATTAGTCAAGGGGGCACAATGCAGATGATTTCGCCGAGACAGTGCTGCTGAACCTCTTAAGAGGGGACGTCGCGAGGCTGAGTCGCTGTGCCGCCATCACCACGGGGGAGGACTCTGCCCTGCCCAGGAGCGTCGTTGGAAGGGCAGAGTCCTCCTGGGCAGGGCAGGAGCGTGTATTATCCTGATTACTCCCCTTCCCTTCGCGTCTCCTCCCATCAAAATACACCCCATTGTGCATGCAGGCTCTAGATAGAGGGGCAGCGCTCCTGAGGGCGGACAAGCTAGTCACGGGCCACAACGCAGACGATTTTGCAGAGACAGTGTTGCTCAACCTGCTGAGGGGGGACGTTGCACGGCTCAGTCGCTGTGCCGCCATCACCACGGGGGAGGACTCTGCCCTTCCCAGGAGCAAACCGTTCAAATACACCTACGAGAAGGAGATTGTCATATATCCGCCCCCGATCTAAAGTCCGCAGAGTTCTCTTCCTTGCGTCTTCGATTTCATTGCGTTTGTGATTGATTTCAACTTCTCTGGATATGTATTCGTTTCTTTCCTGGTGCTGTAATTTTTAAAACAAGTCATACAGGATTCCTTAACCCCTCTCCTCTTCTCGTCTTCCCTCTTTTCCATCTTGGCTCTCTCTCTTCACGTCTTCCTCTCTCCCTCCGTCCTTTCTCTGCCTTTTTCTCGTTCTCCTCCTTGCCCCACCACCACTTGCCCCACCACCACTTGCCCTACCACCCTTGCTCCTCCCCCCCCGTCGTTACACCTTTTTTGCTCTTCCTCCACGTCCTCTCTCGCGCTTGTTCCCCTTTCCCTCCCTCTCTCCCCCTTGCCTCACCATTCCTTCCATCTGTGTCTCATTTCCTTCCACCTTGTACCCACATAACCTGCTTCACTGTGACGCTGTAACATTGAATTACCAACGTTCAATCAGCACGTACGCGCATTTCAAGAAGCTGGACTATTTCTCCACCGAATGTAAGAACCCGTCATGCTTTTTCAGCTAGCACTTCACAAGAAGACTTTTGAGTCGTCTCAAGAACCCGTCATGCTTTTTCAGCTAGCACTTCACAAGAAGGTTCTGTGAGTTCCTTCCTGTTGCATACCTCAATGCTTGGTCCCTCCCTAGCTTAATATCGCTCGTATTTTCAGGTTACCATGACTGGAACGCACACCCTTGTCTGCTCTTGCACCAGCACAAGCACATTTGAACCACTGATGCATTTTTTTCCTTTTCTCCTTCTCCGTTCTTTGTCCTCTCTTTCCCGCTGCTCTCCTCCTCCCTCTCTGCTCTGTTCCTGTGCATGCATGCAGGCATCTACTCTCCAGACGCCTATCGGTGCTTCTCACCTGGCATCTTCTCCCTTGTCTCATTACTTAATCGCCCTCCTCTGCTGCCTATTACGCAACAACCTCCTTCCCTCGCCCCCTCTCCGCCCCATCCCTCTGCCTGTGCGTGCAGGTATCTACTCTCCAGACGCCTATCGGGGCTTCGCCCGTGAATTCATCAAGGACTTGGAGGCCATTCGGTGAGTGGTTGTTCAGAAGCCATACATATGGATGAAGGACCTGGAGGCCATACGGTGAGCATCTCCCTTGTGTATGGTGGCCATGTCACCGTGTGTGGCCATGTGGTATCCTCCTCTCTCTTTTTGAGTCCACTCAGAATGGATCAAGGACCTGGAGGCCATACGGTGAGCATCTCCCTTGTGTATGGTGACCATGTCACCGTGTGTGGCCATGTGGTATCCTCCTCTCTCTTTTTGAGTCCACTCAGAATGGATCAAGGACCTGGAGGCCATACGGTGAGCATCTCCCTTGTGTATGGTGGCCATGTCACCGTGTGTGGCCATGTGGTATCCTCCTCTCTCTTTTTGAGTCCACTCAGAATGGATCAAGGACCTGGAGGCCATACGGTGAGCATCTCCCTTGTGTATGGTGGCCATGTCACCGTGTGTGGCCATGTGGTATCCTCCTCTCTCTTTTTGAGTCCACTCAGAATGGATCAAGGACCTGGAGGCCATACGGTGAGCATCTCCCTTGTGTATGGTGGCCATGTCACCGTGTGTGGCCATGTGGTATCCTCCTCTCTCTTTTTGAGTCCACTCAGAATGGATCAAGGACCTGGAGGCCATACGGTGAGCATCTCCCTTGTGTATGGTGGCCATGTCACCGTGTGTGGCCATGTGGTATCCTCCTCTCTCTTTTTGAGTCCACTCAGAATGGATCAAGGACCTGGAGGCCATACGGTGAGCATCTCCCTTGTGTATGGTGGCCATGTCACCGTGTGTGGCCATGTGGTATCCTCCTCTCTCTTTTTGAGTCCACTCAGAATGGATCAAGGACCTGGAGGCCATACGGTGAGCATCTCCCTTGTGTATGGTGGCCATGTCACCGTGTGTGGCCATGTGGTATCCTCCTCTCTCTTTTTGAGTCCACTCAGAATGGATCAAGGACCTGGAGGCCATACGGTGAGCATCTCCCTTGTGTATGGTGGCCATGTCACCGTGTGTGGCCATGTGGTATCCTCCTCTCTCTTTTTGAGTCCACTCAGAATGGATCAAGGACCTGGAGGCCATACGGTGAGCATCTCCCTTGTGTATGGTGCTTACCTCGTTGATTCGAATCAGAAAACATTGAGGGACTAGAGGCCATGCGGTAGTAAGAGTCTCAGTATTGCGCTGCATGGCCATGCGGTGAGTGCCTTTTGAGTCGACTCTAAAGTCATCTAGGGACTCGAGACCATACGGTAATAAGGGCTTCCCTTACGTATAGCGCTGCATGGCCATACTGTGAGTGCCATACTTGTTCTTTTTGCCGCGTTTGTGTGGTTGTGCAACCTGGTTCTTTTTCAACCACCCTTTTCAACTCGCCCATGTGTGACCACAGGTCGGGCCGCGAGCATCGTGTATGAAGAAGTGTTTTGAGACGTCTCAAAACACCCAACCTGCCCATGTGTGATCACCGGTCTGGCCGCGAGCCATGCTGGGCATAATCAAATCAAAGGAGGAGCTCTTATTAGACGCTGACAATGGGGGGGGAAAATCCAACACTCATTCAACCCTGAACCCTGGTGTGCAAAAATCAACTTCCCCCCTGTCTGCGCACTCATTCCACCCTCAGGCCGCGAGCCATTCTGGACGTTATCAAATCAGCAGAGGAGCTCAGATTCCAAGCGGTGAAATACTTGAGAGTTCCTCTTGGTGTGACAATGGTTTGCAAAATAATTGTCCCCTGTCTGCGATCTCACTCTCAGGCCACGAGCCATTTTGGATATAATCAAATCAGCGGAGGAGTTCAGATTCCAGGCCGATGTCAAGATGCCAACTCAGCGCACATGTGACCGATGCGGTTACATCGCCAGCCAGGTACGGTTACAATGTAACGCATGAAATCGACCTGCCTATTGTAGGTGTCTGTCAGCTGCTTCTTGCATTCACTCTTCCTCGAGGTGTCTGTACAGCCAGTGCTTGCCAAATCACCTCCTTGTTATTCCTTTTGCATTCTTTTGTATTTTCCACCAAAATCAACTCCGCTATTTCATATCAGCAGGAACTCTGCTGGTGTGATCCTGGAAGGCATGAATCACAATGGTGTGGAACTCTCCTATCTCTCTCCTATCTCTCTCCTATCTCTCTCTGCTCCTCCCTGTCCCTTTTGAGACGTCTCAAAAGTCTTTCTGCTCCTCCCTGTCCCTTGAGGAGCACACACCCATCAAAATGAATAACCAGGAGCTCAGCAAGAGGTGTGTGCTCCTGGAGGGGTTTAATCACGATGGCTTAATGGTCGCTTCCCTCCCTTCCCTCTTCCCCTCTTCCCAAAAATATTTCACCAGGAACTTGAAACGCGTGTTGCGTCTGGAGGGGTTGAATCACGATGGATTAATAGTTGCTTCTTTTCTTCCTCCCTCCCCTCTTTCCCTCTTCCCGAAAAAAAATCACCAGGAGCTGTGCAAGGCGTGTGTGCTCCTGGAGGGGTTGAATCGCGGGTTGCCTCGCCTTGGTGTGGCTCGCACGCGCAGGAAGGATGGACAATACGCTGCTGCTAGGGGTGCTGCTGCTGGTAATTCCGCTGCCGCTACTGCTGCTGCTTCTGCTGGTGCTGCTGCCGCGGATGCTGGTGGTGGTGGTACAAGCTGAGACAGATGCTGCTGGTACTGCCACCACTGTTGATGCTGTTACACTTGTTGCTCCAGGTGCTCCTCCTGTGGCTACGGTAATACAGAGGTCTACCAACTGGTGCCAGTCAAGCAGGCAATTCAATTTCAGCAGCTTTTAATTGTCTTGACTCAACTCAACTGCCACATTTCACGGCTTCTGACTTGCTAGCTCATGCGTGTATGTAAAGGACAAGCAGTAAACAGGTGTACTGCTGCTGCAAGAAATTCTGAGCAATTTCAGATCCTTTCCTGTATGGATAAAATTTCACTGCACTGATAATGAAGAGGTGATCCAGCTAATATGCTAATCAATTAGATACACGTGTACAAAACAAGACTTAAAACCCACCACACCGCACCCATCTATATCACACTACTTACCCATCCCTAATCTATTTCTACCTTTTCCACTTGCCCGTGCCGACCTTGCGTTTCTTTTACGCCGAACCGCAATGAGCCTTTGGGTTCGGCTTTCTCTTATATACTCCACAAGGCAGTACCGGCGCGCGCCAGGTTCCTCGCATTTAGACGTGACCTCGTAGGAATGCGCTCTTATTCGTCCTAACCGGACCCTTCCGTCACTTGCTAGCGGACGAGGGAGGTCTGGTACCGTAGTGCGAAATAGAACAGGATCCTGTACCCGATAAAGAATGACACCATAACCACGGCACACTCCCAGAACTTGCTGTCCGCCATATCGAATCGCGCAATAACGGTGTCGGAGGTGACTATACAGGGCGAGGTGGGGTCACTCTTAACGAGGTATTCCCAGCAGACGGAGGGAAGAGAGCCGTACTCGTTGATAGTGAGCATTTCCAAGGGGTACTTGAAGGTGGAGAGGTAGTTCATCCAGATCCAGTACGGTGGAATGTTGTCCCTGAGTGCGGAGAGAGAAGGGGGCGGGGAAAGAGGGGATGGGGAGAGCAGTAGATGAGAGACGTGGTGGGGACATACAGGAAGGGCTAGGAGGGATCCATGCTTGTGGATGATGAGAGCATCAAAGAGGGGTACTTGACGGTGGAAAGGTAGTTGATGTAGATCCAGTGGGGTGAAATCTTTTTCCCGAGTGTCTTACTTGGAAATGAAGAAGCCACTAAAGAGGAAGAAGAACGCCGTGATCGCCGTGACCACGGTATTCCCGGTGATGTAGTTCGGCACGAACGCCGCGAAGAACACGACAAACGAGTTCCCCACCGCGAGCGTCAGAAACACCGTCGCGACGAACCGGAAAAACGCCGTCGCCGTCGCCGCGAGGCCGACCATGAAATACGCGACGCACGAGAAGAGCAGCGAGAGGAGGAAGAGGAACGGCAGGAAGACCAGCGCGCCCGCGAGCACGTACGACCCGGTGCGGTACGCGCCGCGCGACGTCTCGCGGATGTAGATCTGCCGTTCGTCGAGGAAGATCGGAAGGCCCTCGGTGGACGTGAACAGGAGGAGCGCGAGCGCGAAGGCGAAGAACGACGCGCGGTTCGTGATCCCTTCCGCGTCGTACCCCGATTTGAGAAACAGCGACCCGAGAATAAGGCCCGTTATAACCATGAGGCCGATACGCGATAGGAACAGCTCCGGCGTTCGGAAGATGTTCTTGAAGTTGCGATCGGCGAGAGTTAGGGTTTCGTGGAGGAAGGGCGTGGCGAAGGTGCGCGGAGGCGGGGAGGCGTGGTGGTGCGGGCCGAGGGCGCTGTGAGTGGCCAGGGATTGTTCATGATGGTAGCGCTCCTTCTGGTGAGATGGCGGGGGCACCAGGGGGAAGGGGAAAGGGGGAGGGGGGAGGGAGAAAGGGAAGAGGGGAGGGAGAAAGGGTAAGGGGGAAGAGGGGGAAGAGGGGAGGAGAGGGGGGAAGAGATGGGAAAAATCGGGAAGGCGTGGCGGTGCAGGCCCAGAATGCTGTGAGTTGCGCGGAGGGAACGCTCGTGCTTATAGCACTCATGGTGGAAGAGGATGGGGGGTAAAGGAGGGGGGGAGGGGTTAGAGTAGGGGAAAGGAGAGGTGAGGGAGAGGGACACCTTCTGGTGGGAGGGGAAGCGGGAAGAGGGTTGAGCCATGACTCATCATGCCATGGTGGGTTGAGCCATGATGACTTAGCATGCCATGGTGGGTTGAGCCATGACTCATATACCATGCCCTCAGAGTGTCCATAGACTGAGCGCGTCATTGAATTAGCTCATTCAGCCCCCTCACCTTCACATCATCCCATAGCACAGGTTCCAGTGATGAGTGAAGGCATGCCATACGTCCCATCCCGTGTCATCGTCGCTGGTTGCTGCACTTACACTGAAGCGAATGAGCTCGTCCAGACCCCTCTCCTTCTGCTGCTCCTCTTCAATCATGTCAAGAGCATACTCAAGCGCATTCACCTGGAGATGCACAATTAGTACACGAGGGAGCAGAGCAAGAAGGCATTATGAGATGTGAAAGGAGATAAGGGGGAGGGGATGCAAAAAAAAGGAGATTCCATGTTCAGTTCAGGCAAGTTTTGTCAGGATTTCTACTCACATGTTCAGGCACCACTGTGCCGAAGTCCTCGAAGAATTTCAGCATTCCTGGATAAGACCCATGGTATACTGCAGAACCTTTCGCCAGCACCAGGAAGTTGTGAATAAGGTCCAGGATTCGGAAGGATGGCTGATGAATTGTGAGGATAATCGTGCGGCGCCGATGTGTTGCAATGTCATGCAAGCTTTGCATAACATTCAGTGCAGCTGTAGAATCCAACCCAGAAGTGGGTTCATCCAAAAAGAGTACAGCTGGGTCGTGAATCAAATCCACGCCAATTGAAACTCGTCGCCGCTCGCCTCCCGAAACTCCGCGAACTTCGGCATTCCCGATTATCGTGTTCGCGCAAGTCGTCAGCCCCAATTCGTCAATCAGATCCGAAACCCGCTCCTTCTTATCCGCCAGCGACATCGCCGCAGGAAGTCGCAGGCGCGCGGAAAACATGAGCGTTTCGCGAACCGACAGCATGGGGAAAAGCTGGTCGTCCTGCATAACGTAACCCGAAACTCGCTTGAACGATGTCTCTACCGGCTTGCCGTTCACCAGAATCTCGCCGTCCAGCGAGGATTGGCTGATTCGCCCTGCGATCGCGTCGAGAAACGTCGATTTTCCCGCGCCTGACGGGCCGACTACCGCCATCATCTGGCCATGGCGTGCCTTGGCGTTGACCTTGTTCAGGAGAACCATCTGCTTCGTGCTGTTGTTAGCCGCCTTCTTGACAACCTAGAGAGGGAGGAGTGGATGGGAGTGGGTGGAACGAGAGGAGGGAGAAGAGAGCACTCCAGCAAATAAACTCACAAATCTTCAGAGGGACCTGGATCTGGCAGAGTAAAACATTCTGTAATTGAGTGCTGTTTAGTCTAGTCTAAACTTTAACAGGAATGATGGAGTAGATTGTGGTGAGAGATAGCAGGAATGATAGGCACACCTTGTAAGTCAAATCGACGACAGTTAGGTCGTATGCCGAGTGGTCGAGCGCGTGTTTCGCAAACCCGCTCTTTCCAGCAGCGGCGTAATCCTTGAAAGAATCATTCACAACCACACGTTCGCCGTCAGTACTGCCGTTGGCACGGCCGCCGTTAGAACCACCACCGTTACAAGAACCATTCTCAAGGTCAACCACGGTGAAGCTTTCCGTGCTCTCGCACGCTTCACCCGCCGTGAGTCCCGCCTCTACGTCCGCCGTCTCCCCCATGCCGACAACCACCAGGCTTGCAACAGCTCGTTACACTCAGTTCGTTCGCACTCGATTTACCCTGTCTACAGACAGAAGCAGCTGGGAAACACGGCGGTCACTTCGATCTACCCTAGCCCAGCACTTTCGGTGCGGATAATGAGCTCAATGATATTCGTGATAGCCACTGTGAACCGCTGCGTTTACCCGCACCGATCACCTTATCAATGGCCAATTAATAGCAACCAAAGGAATCAGGGAAGGCCCTATTGCCGAAGCCGGCATCACCAGCTGCTCCCAGGGGATCGCTCCGCAGCACTTGCCTTCCAGCCGTTGATCTGCAGCAGGTGCAGTCAGTAAAGAGCACTACGACCCGAAAAATGGTTCGTAAGGAGTGTCAGAGAATCCATCATAACAAAGCCGACCGACTCGCCAGGAGCCTTCTGTGACTGCCTGACTGCTGTAAGCCGCAGAGCACGGCTCGAGAGCTCGGACTCTTGACCCAAAACTGCCAAGAATTGCAAGAATGCCGAGACACCCCCGGCACAGAGTCTCGTACACCTAACCAAGAGCGGCTCCGCGCAATCTGTCCATATTAAGTCGTCTTCATGTCGAGTTTGCTCCACCTGGCGCTTGCCGCGTGCTGTGTGCTAGAAACTCGACTGAAGGGATTCGTGTTAATCCACGGAACCGCACATTGTCGGAAACTTGATGGATCCGACGTTGCGGCTCCAGTTCCGCCAAGAACCGGTACTGTAACCACTCTCACATCGCACATCAGCCGCGTCAGGCTGAGCGCAAGGCGCGCGCGACGAACGAATCCGCGCAACCGCCGAGGGGCTGAACCTGGACCTGCCGCGGGCATATGCACGCGACGCGACGCGACCGTGACAGCTCTCATTCGTAGGTACGGCGTGAATGAGAATGATCGAAGAGGTTTCGTCGGTGGTAGTGAGCGGGGAAGTCGAGGTAAGGAGGGATATCCGGCGACCGGACGAGGCGGAAGGAGGGGTGGTGCGGGGAGCTGGCGCGGAGGTGACGAGGCGAGGGTAACGCGAGAAGAGATTCGAGGAGCGAAGGCGACGTTGCGACGCGACTCGAGGCTGGGATGATATGACGTCGAGCGAGACATGCTGACGATGATCGCCCAGGCCGAGGTGTGCGTGTGAAATTAAGGGCCACAGATTTGGTGAAGTGAATGATCGCGACGGGTTGTGAGGCGCCGCCGCCTCGAAATTCGCTTGAGAATGACATGTAGGGGTGACTGACTGTAACGGGGAGTCGTTTTCGAGGCCGACAAGGAGGGCAGCAGCGGGAAATGCAAGTTCGCCTGTATGTCGACATCATTCATGGTTACCATGCGAGGGCGATATGACGGTGTGACCGGCGCCTTGGTTGCGCCGTCGCGCTAATTCCGACGCTCCTTAAGTTTTGTTCAGGTAAACGAATTGTCACTGTCGGAGTTACAGCAGGAAAAGCCTCTCGAGTGCCCCGTTCAGGCATGTCAATCATAATGTCCTGTCAGGCAGCCATGTGGAAACCTAGCGGGCGCCACGGTAGACATCCCGCCGACAATGTGCTCGCTGGAGTAGGAAAAGGGATTCGATTCGAAGGCCAACACCGAAGCGACCTATATTGGTACTACCGGTATATGCATTGCTGAAATTCGTAGATTTTGTGATTAGGCTAGATAGTAGTTTCTTACGATTATTGTTGAATGGGTGTCCTGTCCAGTGCAAAAATCAAATAGTTGTCAATTTGTTCATCCCCAAAAACTGGACGTTCTGCTACACTGGTGCAACGCAACGGGGTGTACAGATTGTGTCTCCTAGCTATTGGGACCAGATTGAAACATTCTCCACTTGAATCCAGCAAGTAAAGGGATAATAATAATAATAATAATAATAATAATAGTAATAATAATAATAATAATAATAATAATAATAATAATAATAATAATAATAATAATAATAATAATAATAATAATAATAATAATAATAATAATAATAATAATAATAATAATAATAATAATAATAATAATAATAATAATAGTAATAATAATAATAATAATAATAATGAAGCAAAACGCATACAGCTCTGCAAACACTTCTCGACCAGCCTTAGAGCAGGAGCAACAGTTGGTAAGAAACTACATTGAGTGGGTGAGAAGGGGTTCCTCACAGAGTGCAGGTGAAAAGGGGTCAGAAGCCAAGCCGTGCATGCATTTGACACCATAGTCAGTGCAGCCTGTTGGGCTGAGAAAACACTTGTTTCCAACACAGCCATCCACGTCTTGCTAGTAGATGCACAGAATAGAGCAGACACTCCCGAGTTTTGATGCGCCTCAAAAACCATCCTTGTGATGCTAGAAGGTGCACACTTGAGCGAGCATTCCTGATTTCACGGCGGCTTTCAAGCCATCCACATTATGCTAGTAGCACGAGAGTGAGCGGGCACTTCCAAGCTTCGGGTAGTACCTGGTCAATGGTAACAAAGGGTGGACAAAAGGGACTATCATTGATGATTGGCGCAGAGAGGGAAAGGGAACAGGTGTGCAAGCGTGTGGACGGAAAACGATTGGTCACTCACTTTGTAAAGTCAGAAGGCGCGTTGCCTTGAAGGATAACATTGTCAGAACAGTTATCTGTTTTGTAGTGGATCAGAAAAGTGTAGCAGTGCGGAGCATCCCAGAGGTTCGCAGCAACATACATTGCCGTGGACTCTCCAACGAATGCATCTGGAATCTTCGTGCAGCGCACAGGTGGTTTGAGGCGAATGGTGTAGGGTCTAGAAGAGTTGTCCTTGGCTGTTGGATTCGCGATAAGAGTGATGCTCGCGTCTGCTACAGAGGAAACGCCACCCCGGAGGATGAAATCTCGACCTGAGACAGAGTGGTACAAGAGAAGGCACGGTCTTACTATGTTTGTCTGCACCTGCGTACACTCCCACATTCATACATCGTATATGCCATTCCCACAAGCATCAGTGGTTCAGCAAGGTTGGAAGAGCGAGAAAGCTGAAGAGAGAGAGAGCGGAGAGAGTGGGGCGAGTGGAGAGAGTGGGGAGAGCAAAGCGAGCATGAGTCAAAGAACCTCACCCTCCATGCATCCAGTGGCGGTCAAGGCAAAGTTGACTTTTGAGTCGACTCAAAAGTCAAAGCGAGCATGAGTCAAAGAACCTCACCCTCCATGCATCCAGTGGCGGTCAAGGCAAAGTTGACTTTTGAGTCGACTCAAAAGTCAAAGCGAGCATGAGTTAAAGAACCTCACCCTCCATGCATCTAGTGGCGGTCAAGGCAAAGCCTTCGGGGCAAGCACAGTAAGGTATTTGTCCCGTCAAGGTAGTTTTGATTCTGCAGGTGGCTCCAGTGGGGCAGGCGCCACAGAGTGAGTCTGTGGGGTGGGGATGGGTGCAGTGGGGTATGTGAGAGCAATTGCTCATGCGGGGTTGAGGCTCCAGAGGGGCAGGCGCCACAGAGTGAGTCTGTGGGGTGGGGATGGGTGCAGTGGGGTATGTGAGAGCAATTGCTCATGCGGGGTTGAGGCTCCAGAGGGGCAGGCGCCACAGAGTGAGTCTGTGGGGTGGGGATGGGTGCAGTGGGGTATGTGAGAGCAATTGCTCATGCGGGGTTGAGGCTCCAGAGGGGCAGGCGCCACAGAGTGAGGGTGAGGAAGGCAGCAAGCAAGGGAGACAAGGGATGGGGAGATGCAAGGGATGGGAAGGTGCAAGGGATGTGGAGGTGCAAGGGATGGGGAGATGCAAGGGATGGGGAGGTGCAAGGGATGGGGAGATGCAAGGGATGGGGAGGTACAAGGGATGGGGAGGTGCAAGGGATGGGGAGATGCAAGGGATGGTGAGGTGCAAGGGATGGGGAGGTGCAAGGGATGGGGAGGTGCAAGGGATGGGGAGGTGCAAGGGATGGGGAGGTGCAAGGGATGGGGAGGTGCAAGGGATGGGGAGGTGCAAGGGATGTGGAGATGCAAGGGATGGGGAGATGCAAGGGATGGGGAGATGCAAGGGATGGGGAGGTGCAAGGGATGGGGAGGTGCAAGGGATGGGGAGGTGCAAGGGATGGGGAGATGCAAGGGATGGGGAGCTGCAAGGGATGGGGAGATGCAAGGGATGGTGAGGTGCAAGGGATGGGGAGATGCAAGGGATGGGGAGCTGCAAGGGATGGGGAGATGCAAGGGATGGGGAGGTGCAAGGGATGGGGAGATGCAAGGGATGGGGAGGTGCAAGGGATGGGGAGATGCAAGGGATGGGGAGGTGCAAGGGATGGGGAGGTGCAAGGGATGGGGAGGTGCAAGGGATGGGGAGATGCAAGGGATGGGGAGGTGCAAGGGATGGGGAGATGCAAGGGATGGGGAGGTGCAAGGGATGGGGAAATGCAAGGGATGGGGAGCTGCAAGGGATGGGGAGATGCAAGGGATGGTGAGGTGCAAGGGATGGGGAGATGCAAGGGATGGGAAGGTGCAAGAAATGGGGAAGGGTGGAACTATCAGGTATGACGGGTGGACATGGATGGGTGTGAAATGGCCGTGCAATCTAAAGTGGAAGGCTGTGCATCCAGACGCTTTTGAGAATTTTCAAAAGCAATCTAAAGTGGAAGGCTGTGCATCCAGACGTGCCGGCACAGGGAGAAGCACCGGAGCAAGGAGGAGCAGGAAGCAAGGCAGAGGGGAGAAGCAAGGCAGAGGGGAGAAGCAAGCACTCACCCCACTGACAGCAGCGCCATGCTCACTCACCCCACTGGCAGCAGCGCCATGCTCACTCACCCCACTGGCAGCAGCGCCATGCTCACTCACCCCACTGGCAGCAGCGCCATGCTCACTCACCCCACTGGCAGTAGCGCCATGCTCACTCACCCCACTGGCAGCAGCGCCATGCTCACTCACCCCACTGGCAGTAGCGCTCCCCGTTTTGATCCACCTCACAGGTGCCACCAGGCTCACAGCCCAACGCCGTACAGGGATCTGCAGCAGAGAGGCAACAATATAGGGGCAACAGTGAGAGATATGGGATGAAATTTAGAGGTCATGAAGGCATTGGAATGACAAGTGTATGGATGACAGCGGCACAGGCGGTATGGATGACAGCGGCACAGGCGGTATGGATGACAGGGGCACAGGCGGTATGGATGACAGGGGCACAGGCGGTATGGATGACAGCGGCACAGGCGGTATGGATGACAGCGGCACAGGCAATATGGATGACAGCGGCACAGGCGGTATGGATGACAGCGGCACAGGCGGTAGGTATCTGCAGCAACACAGAGAGAGGGATGCATGAACGGGTGAAAGGGGAACTGCTTTGGAATGGATTCAAGCGAGTGGCACTACAACGAAGAAGAGAGAGACGCAGCACGTGGAACATGCGTGGTTGCGGGTCAGGGGAGAGGTGTCTTGAGTAAAGATGAATGCAATCAGGTCGTGATTGCAACCATGCGAGGTTGCAGGTCAGGGGAGAGGTCTCTTGAGTAAAGATGAATGCAATCAGGTCGTGATTGCAACCATGCGTGGTTGCAGGTCAGGGGAGAGGTCTCTTGAGTAAAGATGAATGCAATCAGGTCGTGATTGCAACCATGCGTGGTTGCAGGTCAGGGGAGAGGTCTCTTGAGTAAAGATGAATGCAATCAGGTCGTGATTGCAACCATGCGTGGTTGCAGGTCAGGGGAGAGGTCTCTTGAGTAAAGATGAATGCAATCAGGTCGTGATTGCAACCATGCGTGGTTGCAGGTCAGGGGAGAGGTCTCTTGAGTAAAGATGAATGTAATCAGGTCGTGATTGCAAGCAGTTGCCGTCAAGCCCACAATTCACCGCATCATACAAGTCTGCAAGGGAAAGGGATTTGAGGGGAGCCCAAGTATCAAGGACGGAGTTCTTGAAACTTTGTCCAAGTTTCACAAGCCCCACGCATTCGTCGTGCGAATGTTATCTCGCTCTCCGTTTTGATCCACCACACATTTGCCACCAGGCTCACAACCCAACGCCCCACAAGCAGGATCTGCAGCAAAGGCGAGAAGAAAGGGCCAACAGATAAAGACATGGGAAGGAGAATGTGTGTGTGAAAGTGGTAAGAGGGCGTAGCAGTGTGGACTCAGACATGCCACAAGAGTGAGGAGGATGCTTCAGAATCACGCCCACTGAATACATAGGTGCTGCTGGTGGTGCTGCCAATGGTGCTGCTCGTGGTGGTGTTGGTGGTGCTGCCGGTGGTGGTGCTGCTGGTGCTGCCAGTGGTGCTGCTGCTGGTGCTGCCGGTGGTGCTGCGGCTGGTGCTGCCAGTGGTGCCGCTGGTGGTGGTCCTGGTGGTGCTGCTGGTGGAGCTGCTGGCGGTGCTGCTGGTGGCAAGAGAGCATAGTGGTGGAATGAGACACTCCGAAGGAGTAGTTGCTATTCAGAGTGAGGAGGACGTGGCTCTCCTCCAAAAGACAGAACAGGACGCACCAGTGTTGCAGAGAACAGACGCCACTGAAGCCACGGAGGCCACTGAAGCCCACTTGCTGATCTTCTTCTTACTGCTTGGGACCCTGAAGGGTGTTGCAAAGTGGACACACAATAGCATATACCACAACGTCCTCAGGAAATACTTAAGTATTGCTTCCCCTCCGGAAAAGCGAAGCATACGGAGGAATAAAAATAAATGAATGAATAAATTAAAAAAGAAAATCGTTGTATTGACTTTCGTCTTCTGAAACGAGTTTGAAGCACAAAATATCACAACGTGCCACTTTATTCCCTCTCCTCCCGTCCCTCCCTTTCCCTCCTCTTCCCTCCCCTTCCTCTCCCTCCCTTCCCATCCTCTCACCCCCCCTCTCCTCCTCTCCCCACCCCAACTCACGGGGACGCATCACCAGAAGTGCACGGGTTGACCATGCTGTCCACCTCCTCGCCCTGGCAGCCTTCATCCCCTGACCTGTGTGCGGTAGAGCCCACCTGGCCCACCCGTCACTTGCTTGGCTACAGTAATAATCCTCGGGGTGACCATGCTGTCCACCTCCTTGCCCTGGCATCCGCTGTTCCCATCCACACACTACAATACCCGCCACTTACTTGGCTGCAATAGCAGTGCGCGGGTTGACCACACTGTCCACCTCCTTGCCCTGGCAGCCGCTCTCCCCAAAGAACTTGATCTGCGCGCACGCAACACCCCGCGCCTTGCTGCCCGGATCACCGTTGCTCCCGTAGCTCGAATACCCAGCGTAGCTCGGACCCCCGTTGCTCGAGCCCCCATTGCTCGAACGCGCGCCGTTGCTGGAGCCTGCACGGCCCTGCCACTACACCTTCACGTTGCTCTTCCTCGCCTCCTTGGGCACGCTCACGCAGCGCTGCTTGCTGAAGGTCAGCCGCAGCCCTCCCACCGCCACCTCCACCTCAACCTGCATGCTGGGGGGTTCACTGCTGCTGCCCGCGCTGGTGTTGTCCTTGCTTGGGCTTCCCTTGCTGGGACTGCGCGTGTTGGAGGCCTCATTCGTGTTGCCCGTGTGGGGCTGCCCGTGTTGGGGCTGCCCTTGCTGTGACTGCCCTCGTTGGTGCTGCCCTTGTTGGGGCTTTTCGGCACTGTGCCATTGCCATACGCATTAGACAGCATGCTCCGGTGTGCCATGTGGTGTGCAATGCGTTTCACCGTGTCGTCACCATTCGCTGCCGTCATTATTTGAGCTATTGCAGAGGACAAGGGAGAGGATGTGCGGAGAAGAGAAGAGAGAGAGTAGATATGAGACAACTGAGAGGAGGGAGAAGAGAGGTTAGAGCCTAACATAGAAGAGAGCAGGAACAAGGGAGCCGCAAGAAAGGCACGGATTCGAGAGCTCTAATGGAGTAGCATTTGAGGCAAGGGCTGCCCGCAAGTGGTAGAAGATTTTATTGAAATGATAACGAAGAACACTGACCACAGATTAGGGCAAGGGCGAGCAGCAGGAGTCCGGCAGGAGAGGCGCGCATCTGAACAGATAGGAGGGCCACATCAGCTTGTTGCCCAAACGAGTGCTGAGCCGTGACCTCGTCTTTCGCCAGATGCTTCTTGGCCACGCGTCACTTCCTCGCCCAAACCTTCCTCCGCTTGATGCCCTCGTATGTTTTCGCATGGAGGCAGAAAGCAGTCACCACCTTCCGCATCACCTTCCCGCACTTGAACCTTTTCCCCCTGAAGACCGCATTGCAGCGCTCCACCCAGATATGGTGGAACACAATCGCCGATACCGTTAATTCCTCAAATCCGGATGACGTGCCACCCCGTTGGAACATTAAGTCTCCAAGCAATTTTATCCTCCTTGCCGCGTTGAGCCAACGGATGGTCTTGATCAACGCATGCACCACAGGTTGAATGACACGACAAGAGAAGAGAGCATGATCCACCGTTTCCGCCTCTCCACAGTGCGGCCATTTAACACGCTCCCCCAGGAAGCGCAACCGGTCCCCCACCTGAAGATTGGAGCAGTGGGTTTGCAGCAATGCGTCACGCGCCTTTGCGGGGATGGCGTGCGAGTCTCTGCGCGCAATCGTTCTCTGCCAATTGATCCGCTTCCCCCAGCACCTCTCCCATTTTTCCTGCCGTGAGAGTTGCCAAGAGTGATCGAGCTCTTCCTCCAACTCCGTCCGCAACTGCTTCAGGGAAGCGGCGCTGCTCCCCACGCACAAGTCTGTTCCCATGAGTCTGACACGGGGATCACCCAGTTCCCCTGCCACCTCCTCCCCTGACATCTCCAGGGGAGTAACGTCCGATACTGATAGCAAAGAAATCTTCGCTCCCTCTGGCGCGTACCAGGACACCCCGTCAGCACGGCGCCGCATCCTCACGCACCATAACGCACTCCCCGACGCTTTGATTACCCACCACATCTGCGCCCCACGACCAACGGTGCGAACCACCTTAGTCGCCTCTAGCATCTCTTCCACGCTAAGCGATTTCAGAACCTGATTTTTCCACTCCACAGGAATTGCCTCGAAGACTTCCGCCGCCAATGCTGCTGCTTGCTTGGAGCCCAATAACCGCTCCAGCTGCACCGACGTTTTGGGGCTCCGTATGTCGTCCGCCCACTTCATCACCAGGTCGCCCACTGTAATGTCCCAGAGGCACTCCGATCCCTTCCTCCTCCCAAAAGGACAACTTTCCTCGTAAAGGATGTGATGGTTGAACTCCACTCGTTCCTTCTCCAAATCCCATCTGCTCTTGCATGGCAAGTCTCGGGCTATGGGGGACGCCATTACCACCGCCGTAATCGCCTTCCAGCGCTCGCTACCCCCGCCCCACATTTTCAGCAGGCCCTCATGCGCATAGAAAGAGGCGTAACCGAGGGGGAGGCGTGCTGCCCACTCCTCCAACGTTCTTCTTTGGGGGAACTGCTCCGTGAGGAGCTCTCCGGCCCACTGGAGGGCTTCAGCATCAAGCCTGTTCCGGAGATTGACCAACCCCAGCCCGCACTTCTTCGCATCTGCATAAGCTCTGCACTCCAGTGAATGAAACCGGGCCTAGCACTCGCTCTGCCTCCTGGTAGAAAGGCACGACACAGCCGCCGTAGTTCCTCCAACAACGCGTCCAGAGGCGGGTACAATTGCGCTTGGAAGAGTGCAATGGGCATGATGTACATGTTGATTACTGCCACTCGTGCCGTCGTGGTAAAATACTTCTCCTCCCACTTCTTGAGTTCTGCTTCCATCCTGCGCAGCGCCCTTCACCATGAGGGCTTTGCATCCCCCCACCCTGTAATCCACACCCCCACCAGGCGTTCCGACTCGTCCTGTGACGCCCATTTGAAGGGTGAGGTGACCGGTGGCGCCTCATCCCGCTGCTTCCCCAACGGCATTACCACCGTCTTGTCCCGGTTCGCCGCAAGCCCCGACATCCGTTCAAAATCATTAAGCAGTGTCTCGGCCCTACTCAACTGCTCCCGGCCCTTCAGCAGAAGAGTTGTGTCATCCGCGTAGCCAAGGTAAGACAGCTTTCCCGCGTCCGCAATGTCCACTCCTAATTGCCTCCGCTGTGCTTCTTGGCAGAGGGGCTCCACCGCACAGAGGAAGAGATAGGGCGCAAGCGGGCAGCCCTGCCTCACTCCAGTCTGCACCGGCACCTCCTCTCCCAGCCAGCTGTCGTTGCAGATGCGCGTTGCCTTTCCCTGATGCAGCCCTTCCACCCACTTCACATATGTCTCCGGGAAGCCATTGAACAGGTAGTTCCTCGAGACAGAATCAAATGCCTTCCTGAAATCAACCAGGAGGAGGAGCCAATCTTCCTGCCTGGAGTTCACCGCATCGATCGCATCCGCCGCAATCGCCACCGCTCCAGCAAGGCTCCTACCGGGTAAGAATCCAAACTGCCCCGTAGATACCACTTTATCCAGCCTATGCTTTACTCTGTTAGCCAGAACTTTTGCGATGATCTTGTACGCCGTGCTCAGCAAGGTAATCGGACGGTAGTTCAGCAGGTCCTGTTTATCCCCCTTCTTGTGCAGAAGCACCGTCACAGCCATCGAGAATTCTGCCCCAAGTGACGCCGTCTGCTCAAAGTCCTTCAAGAACTGCATCACATGACCATCCAGCAAGCTCCAGTGCGACTCCCAGAGCTTCTTCGGCAGCCCATCCCTCCCCGGCGTTTTGCCCGACGCCATTTCCGCAAGCGCCTGCTTAACCTCCTCCTCCCACGGTGCACTGAGCGCGGCTGCATCTTCCAGTGAGAACCGTCTATCCATTCTGAAGTCCGGCGGCAGAGCTCCCGACCGCGACTTGTCATCAAACAGGTCCACGTAGAAACTTGATGCCGCTTTCAATCATAGCGGCGCAAGGGGCGTTGGCGAGTGCAACGAGGCACTGGCGAAATCGTGCAAGCGATACAAGGGGCACTTACTGTGGTGGCCAGGACGCTTTGCTGTACCCTTGTTCGCGTCCCCGCTGATTCCAGTAACGTGAGAGGGCGTGCCGTCTTGTGAACGAAAGCTGATTGTGTCCGCGGGACACATACAATACAGTGTTACAGCAAATAATGTGGTTACAATAAATGTACGAGCTGGACACCCCCTCAGGGGAAGACATTCATGTTAAGTTGTAATGTGTTATTTATATGTAGGTAGGCTGTAGTGGGGTAGCCAATACAGGGTACAAACCCAACTAGGGTTAGCTACTTGTACCCAACTGTTTCTTTCAATCCACCATTCTTGCCTAGTTCTGTTAACATGGTATTCAGAGCAGGAGGTCCCTAGGACCTACCGACCGTTTTTTTTTTTTAAGGCCCACCACCGCTCGCATGCGGTTACCACGCTACCCCGTGCCCTAGCCTCGTAGCGCCCTCGTGCGCCCTCGTTAGCGCCCTCGTGCGCCCTTGCGCGCCCTCGTTAGTGCCCTCGCGCGCCCTCGTTAGCGCCCTCGCGCGCCTCTCGTTAGCGCCCTCGCGCGCCCTCGCTAGCGCCCTCGCGCCCCCTTGTTAGCGCCCTCGTTAGCGCCCTCGCGCGCCCCTCGCAGCGTCGCCCGCCCGCCGAGCCGCCCGCTCGCAGCGTCGCCCGCCTACCGCGCTGCCCGTTTCGCAGCCCGCCCGCCGCGCTGCCCGCTCGCAGCGTCGCCCGCCCGCCCGCTGCCCGCTTCGCAGCGTCGCCCGCCCGCCGCGCTGCCCGCTCGCAGCGTCGCCCGCCCGCCTCGCTGCCCGCTTGCAGCGTCGCCCGCCCGCCCGCTGCCCGCTTCGCAGCCCGCCCGCCGCGCTGCCCGCTCGCAGCGTCGCCCGCCCGCCTCGCTGCCCGCTTGCAGCGTCGCCCGCCCGCCCGCTGCCCGCTTGCAGCGTCGCCCGCCCGCCCGCTGCCCGCTTCGCAGCCCGCCTGCCGAATCTGGTGAGCAACGCTGTCATCCAGGATCAGTGGGTTGACACCTTTACCCCTGGAGGACAGCGTGTGGCGATCTGCACGTGCTCCAGGACCGGCCGTCACCTGGCTACGTTTACCCGTCGGCCGGGGTCGAGTCTCTACACACTGACCACTGCGTCTCCTCAGGTTGCTGCTGTCGGTCAGGTGTCCGCGTCAGGTCTGGTGGCCCACGCCTGTGAGTGTCGTTCCCTGTCGCACCAGACTCTTCTCTGGCACCACCGCCTGGGTCACCCCTCCTTGCCACGCCTCCGTGGCATGCACCGTCGCCACCTTGTGTCTGGTCTTCCCAGGTCCCTCCCTCCCCTCCCTGCCTCGCCTGCGCCGCCTTGCCTTCCTTGCGTCGAGGGGCGGCAGCGCGCCGCTCCTCACTCCTCCTCGTTCCCCCCGACAGAGGCTCCTCTGCAGACCCTCCACCTGGACGTGTGGGGCCCAGCCCGCGTTCGTGGCCAGGGCGGTGAGCGGTACTTTTTGCTGGTTGTCGACGACTACTCGCGTTACACCACGGTCTTCCCCTTGCGCACCAAGGGTGAGGTCCCTGCTGTTCTGATCCCTTGGATCTGCACGGTTCGTCTCCAGCTCCGCCGCCGTTTCCGGACGGATCTTCCTGTCCTGCGTCTGCACTCTGACAGAGGTGGTGAGTTCTCCTCCGATCTCTTGAGGACCTTCTGTCAGGCGGAGGGCATCGAGCAGACCTTCACGCTTCCGGACTCCCCACAGCAGAATGGGGTTGCTGAGCGCCGCATTGGCCTGGTCATGGAGGTCGCTCGTACCTCCTTGGTCCACGCGGCGGCTCCCCATTTTCTGTGGCCGTTTGCTGTCCGGTACGCCGCGCATCAGCTCAACCTCTGGCCCCGTGTCTCCTTGCCGGAGACCTCGCCCACACTGCGTTGGACGGGGGAGGTTGGCGATGCGTCGCGCTTCCGGGTGTGGGGTGCTCGTGCCCTTGTCCGCGATACGTCCGCGGACAAGCTCTCCTCCCGCACGCTTCCCTGTGTCTTCCTTGGCTTTGTCCCTGACGCGCCGGGCTGGCAGTTTTACCACCCCACCTCGCGCCGGGTCTTCGCCTCTCAGGACGTCACCTTTGACGAGTCGGTCCCTTTTTACCGTCTCTTCCCCTACCGTACTGCCCCCCTCCCTCCCCCGCCGCTTTTCCTTGCTCCTGGTCCCCCTCCGGTAGACCCCCTTCCCCCTCAGGGTCCTGCTCCTTCAGGTGTCTCTCAGGTAGACCCTCCTCCCGTCGCTGAGCCTGTCGAGGTCACAGGTGACTCAGGTGCTGCTGCAGGTGGTGCTGCTGGGAGTGCTGAGCCTGGGGGTGCTGAGCCTGCGGGTGCTGGGCCTGGGAGTGCTGGGACTGCGGGTGCTGGAGCTGAGGGTACTGTGCCTGGGAGTTCGGCGCCTGGGGGTGCTGAGCCTGGGGGTGCTACGACTGGGGGTGCTGAGCCTGCGTGTACGGAGTCTGGGGGTGCCGAGCCTGGGGGTACTGCGCCTGAGGGTACTGAGCCTGGGGGTGCTGCTACTGAGCCTACGGAGCCTGGGGTTGCTGCGTCTGGGGGTGCTCTTCCTGGCGGTACTGGAGCTGCTGGAGCTGACGACGCTGGAGCTGACGGTTCTGGACACGGTGGTCCTGCTGGTTCTGGAGGTGCTGGCGAGGGGAGGTCTGACGCTGCTGGGGCCTCTGGTGCTGACGTCGCCGACTCGGGGGGTGCTGCGGCGGAGGGTGCTGGTCCAGGTGCTTCTGGTGCTCCGGGTGCTGGAGGTGCTGGCGGAGCTCCGCCGTCGCGCCTGTTCTTCGCTCCTCCGTCGCCGTCGGCTTTGCCGCCGCCTGACACGGTGCTTCGCCAGGTTCTTTCCCTCCCGTCTTCCACTGGCCTTCCCCTTCAGCCTGGCTCCCCCCTCCCTGCTCCTGTGCCTTATACTGCACAGCCGGACTCGCTTACGGAGCGTCGTGAGCCTGCGTCTCGTCCTGCCTCGCCGGTTCGCGCTGCTCGCACTGCTCGCACTGGTCCCACTAGCCGTCGTGTCGCGCGTCCGCGTCCTCCTCCTGTTCCTGGCACGCACATTATGGCACTTCGTCCTTCCACTGGTCCACAGCGTGTCCCCCTACCGTCTCCTCCTGCGTCTTCTCTTCCTGACGTTCCCGACCCTGCGTCTGACAGTGTTCGTGCTGCCCACCCTACTGTCACGCGTCTTCTCGCCACTGTTGTCACTGACCCGTCGTTTGAGTCTTCTGCTGCGTCTGCCCTGGTCGCTGAGCTTGTCGACTTTGCTGCTGCCTGTCGCCTCGACTACGCCGCCAGTCTTGTTGCTGGGTCTGAGTCTGTCTGTCCTCCGTCCGTCGGAGGTGAGTGTGCTCTTGGCACGGACGTCCTTGAGGACAGGCAGGAGGACTTTGACTCTCTCGCGGCTGCTGTACCTCATCTCGTGGCCTGGTTGCTTGCCCCTGAGGGAGACCCGGATGCACTAGACATCCCCACTCCGCGCACTTACGCAGAGGCGATCTCGGGTCCCTACTCCTCTCAGTGGCAGACAGCCATGGACGCAGAGATGGCATCCTGGAAGTCCACAGGCACCTACGTCGACGAGGTTCCCCCTCCTGGGGCGAACATCGTCGATGGCATGTGGATTTTCAGGGTGAAGCGGCCGCCAGGTTCTCCGCCTGTCTTCAAGGCTCGTTACGTTGCTAGAGGCTTCAGTCAGCGTCAGGGGGTCGACTTCTTCCAGACCTTCTCCCCCACCCCGAAGATGACCACTCTTCGGGTTCTGCTGCACGTTGCTGCTCAGCGTGACTACGAGCTTCACTCTCTTGACTTCAGCACAGCGTTCCTGCAGGGCAGCCTGCACGAGGAGATCTGGCTGCGCCGCCCACCTGGCTTTACTGGGTCGTTTCCTCCTGGTACCCAGTAGAGCCTCCGCCGGCCAGTCTACGGTCTCCGCCAGGCGCCACGTGAGTGGCACGACACACTGAGGACTACACTTGCGGCTCTTGGGTTCGCGCCGTCTACTGCTGACCCGTCGCTGTTTCTGCGCACAGACACGTCGCTGCCGCCGTTCTACATTCTCGTGTACGTCGACGACTTGGTCTTTGCTACTGCTGACACTGAGGCACTCGCTCGTGTGAAGTCGGAGCTGCAGAAGAGACACACCTGCACTGACCTGGGTGAACTACGTAGCTACCTTGGCTTGCAGATCACCCGGGACAGAGCTCGCCGCACCATCACCCTGACTCAGTCACACATGGTGCAGCAGGTCCTTTAGCGCTTCGGCTTCCAGTTCTCCTCACCACAGGCCACACCTCTGGCTACCAGCCACTCACTCTCAGCTCCACCTTCGGACGAGTCCGTAGAGCCGAGTGGCCCGTACCCAGAGCTTGTAGGCTGCCTCATGTACCTGATGACTTGCACGCGACCTGACCTCGCGTACCCACTTAGCATCCTTGCTCGCTACGTTGCGCCTGGGAGACACAGGCGAGAGCACTGGGAGGCTGCTAAGAGGGTGCTGCGTTACTTGTGCAGTACATCAGGCATGGGGCTGGTGCTTGGAGGACGCGACAGAGTTGTCCTCACTGGTCACTCGGACGCTTCTTGGGTGGACGACCTGGCTACGCAGCGGTCGTCACAGGGTTACACCTTCAGCCTTGGCTCTGGTTCTGTCTCGTGGCGGTCCACCCGCTCTTCTTCTGTTCTCGGCTCTAGTTGTGAGGCTGAGATCTACGCCACAGCCATGGCTGCACAGGAGTTACGCTGGCTCACCTACCTGCTGACTGACTTGGGAGAGCGGCCTAGTTCTCCTCCAGTTCTGTACGGTGACAACAAGGCGGCTCTTGCCTTGTGTCAGGAGCACAGACTGGAGCACAGGACGAAGCACATTGCTCTTCGCTACTTTCTTGCTCGAGAGCTTCAGCAGCGCGGTCAGCTTCGGCTTGTGTACGTGGACTCGAAGGCCAACACTGCTGATATCTTCACCAAGGCGCTCCCGCCTAGTGATCATCAGCGGCACTGTACTTCTTTAGGCCTTGTGTCCACGTTTCCTCACTTGCTCACTGCTTGACATTCTTTGTACTGTACTTTATATTTGTCTTGCTGCTTGTCCTGTTCTATATCTAGCACTACATGTGAACTGGCCTTGTGGCCTTTGTTTGTGCTCGGAGTGTGGTGACGTTGTGATCCACCCTGGGCTTGTTTTTGCTTTGCTGGACTGGTCTTGTGACCCTTTGCTCTCCCCCACTTTGCCTATGGGGGTGTGTTAAGTTGTAATGTGTTATTTATATGTAGGTAGGCTGTAGTGGGTTAGCGAATACAGGGTACAAACCCAACTAGGGTTAGCTACTTGTACCCAACTGTTTCTTTCAATCCACCATTCTTGCCTAGTTCTGTTAACAATTCATTCGCGCTTAAGTGTTTTGACAACAGAACCTTATGTAAACCTGGTTTATTGCTCTGTATACAGGCAGCTCTTACATACACACAGTCTCAATCATTACAACATAGTCAACTCATATGGCCTGCCCTTATTTTTGCCAGAATACGAACACGTGGTATGAAAACAGATTCACCAATCATCCATGCACCTAAGACCAACCACACCAGGACATGTAAAGTTTGGCGTGATGGAAGACTTATCATAGTCATTATTCTCGGCACCTCCAAGGGTGCCATTGTTGACAGTGCCACTCGCCACAGGGTATGGTAGGGCTTCCACAGAAGAGCTGAGCCTGACGTAAAGACGAGCAAAGTAAGAGGCAGGATTAGCCAGCAGCGAGTCAAGCACCCAGTTAAAGCCCAAAGTGAGGAGCCTTCGTAGCTGGCACGCCCAGGCTCCAAGAGAGTGCGGTTGACTAAGGGGATAGAGATGGCTTCACTTTCTTCACCAATCCGGACGACCACGATGCCTGGCGTGGCACTATCAACTAGAGTTATGCCGGTGCAATAACGAATGTTGCGGTCGTTTGTTGTACCATTTCTTCAGGGGGGAGAAAGTGGGGGGGGGGGGGAGGGGGAGGAGGAGGGGGGGGTGGAAAGGTGGGCAGGGAGGGGAGGAATTTTTACCAAGGAACAGCGAGGGTATGGACATGCGGGTATGGATGGGCGAAGGTCACAAGAGGCTATTGGTGTGATAAGTGAGGAAGGCTGAGATGGTGAAGCGCAAATTGAGGGGAGAAGTGAGTTGAAGGAAAATTGGGGGGAAGGAAGGGAGCAAAGGGGGGGCTTACAGGAAGACGCCAAAGAATATGCACCCTGTGGCGTTGATGTTATCAGCGAGGGGGAAACTGGTGGGTTTGAGCTGTGCTCACAACGTACCTGCGGGAACTCGCAGAGAGGAAGAAAATGAAAACGTGGAAGAATGCTGGAAAAGGAACAAAGGGAGGACATTTGGGCTGCAGTTTTTCCAGTGAGCATTATAACTGGTGATGCAGAGTCAAGAGGCTGAGAAGACTGCAAGGGGGAAGCATCTTATGGAGAAGAGTGCCGAATTTGCCCTCCTTAACGCCTCCACTCGTATCTTCCTTCGGCGGTGGCTGCTGCGGCGTATCTTCCTTTGGCAACGGCACATCTTCCTTTGGCAACGGCACATCTTCCTTCCGCGGTGGCTGCGGCTCATCCTTCGGCGGTGGCTGTGGCTGTTGCGGCTCCTTGGGCTGTGGCTACGGCTGCTCGGGAACATTGCAGAGAACAGAGGCCACTGTCGCCCGCACGGAGAGCTTCTTCTTTGAGCTTGGGAACCTAAAGGGCGTGGCAAGTGGAAGCACAAGCGGTAACATTTGAGGCTCCACAAGAGTGGATCTGTGCAGAGAACAGAGGCCACTGTCGCCAGTGCTGGGAGCTTCTTCCTTGAGCTTGGGGACCTAAAGGGCGTGGCAAGTGGAAGCACAGAGATGGCTTTTGAGGCGACAGACAGCACGCTTTTTATTCCCTCCCCTCCCCTCCCTGCCCCTCCCTGCCCCTCCCTTCCTTTCCCTGCCCCTCCCTCCCCTCACAAATGAAATGAGTTACTCGTGTGTGTCCTCTCCCCTTGCCTTACACACAACCGCACCACCTAAACTCACACCACCCATCACTCACATGGTCCCAGCAATGGAGTTCCGGTTGACCATGCTGTCCACCTCCTTGCCCTGGCAGCTGGACTTCCCGAAGAGCTTCACCTGAGGGCATGCGAAACCTGCAGCCTTGCTGCTCCAAGCCACTCACATGACTGCAGTGGAGTTCCGGTTGACCATGCAATCCACCTCCTTGCCCTAGCAGCCGGCCTTTCCAAAGAACTTGACTTGCGCGCACGAGACAACCCCAGCCTTGCTTCCCGAATCCACCACGTGGCTGGAATACCCGTTACTGGAACCCCCATAGCTCGAGCCTCCACGTCCCTGCCACCACACCTGCACGCTCTTCCCCCTCGCGGCCTTTTTGGGCATGCTCACGCAGCGCTGCTTGCTGAAGGTCAGCCGCAGCCCTCCCACCGCCAATGTGGTGGTAATGGGTAGCTCAGACTCCCCACTGCTGCTACCGCCGATGCTGTTGCCAGCGCTGCTGCCGGTGGTGCTACCAGCAGTGCTGTCAACGGCTGTGCTGCCGGCGGTTGTGCTGCCAGCGGTGGTGCTGCCGGCGGTGGTCTCTAGCGCAATCCTCGCGTCAACATTGAGCAACTGAACTGCTGCAAGGACAAGAGAAGAGAAGAGAAGAGAAGAGAAGAGAAGAGAAGAGAAGAGAAGAGAAGAGAAGAGAAGAGCTGATATGAGAGAATTCCGAGCTGCTACTCAAGAATTTCGAGGAGACCCTACGCTTGCTGTGGCTCGAATCCGTGGTTTCTTGCGCAGAAGAGAGAGAGCCGATATGAGAGAGAACAACGGAGAAGGCAACAAGAGAAGGCAATGAGAGAGAAACGTTGTCTGACCGGCGACGAGGGCAAGGGCGAGCAGCAGGAGGCCGGCAGGAGAGGCGCGCATCGACCCCATGATGATTGGGTTTTCGCGGGAGAGGCGGCGGGAGTGCTGAAGAGGCTACCGAAGAGGAGCAACAGGCGCAGAAGAGTAGCTTGTGCTGTCTCGTGCAAAGGCGAGTTCCGTGCGACGATGCAACTGACAGAGCCGACAGGAGAACTTTTGCTTGAACCAACAGGACCTACAAGAGAACTTCTGCTTGACGCAGTCTAGTTTTGAGGCGCCTCAAAAGGCGAGTTCCGTGCGAAGATGCAACAAAAGGACAGAACCGACAGGAGAACTACTGCTTGACGCAAAACGACAGAGCTGGGAGAATAGCGGTGAATGCAAGCTGGGCATGCTGGGCATGCTGGGCATGCTGGGCAAGCTGGGCATGCTGGGCAAGCTGGGCATGCTGGGCAAGCTGGGCATGCTGGGCATGCTGGGCAAGCTGGGCATGCTGGGCATGCTGGGCATGCTGGGCATGCTGGGCATGCTGGGCATGCTGGGCAAGCTGGGCATGCTGGGCATGCTGGGCATGCTGGGCATGCTGGGCATGCTGGGCATGCTGGGCATGCTGGGCATGCTGGGAATGCTGGGCATGCTGGGCATGCTTACTAGAAATTAACTTTGCTGGGCTGTTGATTTATGATGCGAGTATGACAGCCGCTGCGCCATGATAGAGATATCTAGCCTACAATAATAAACTACGCGCGATGTGGCCTTGGCTCCAGTGTGAGTCACGACTCGGAGTTTGTTAAAGGTATTATTACTGATGGGAGATATGCGATGATGCGATATGCGATGGGTTTGGCTCGAGTAAATTGCGACGAGACGAAACAACTGTAAATCGCCGGATGCGTGGCGACGGCTTGGCGAGGGGTCCATATGTTAGGTGGTTCTTTGCTCGAGTGCATCGCAGGGACGGAATTCTTAGAGAGGAGGACGGGATGCATTATGTCGTTCACGAATCACAATCGATTGCACAACGCGGTACGCGTTCTCGTTCGTCGCGGCTTCCGTCCGTTAGCAGTTCCCATTCAGGTTCGGCAGTGGGGATGAGCGACTAGGCGAGATCTCACGTGACCTGCAGCTGCATTATATATGCGACTACTATGCAACTTACCTGTTGGTCGCAAGGAGAAAGCGGAAGTAGTAGCTTATTGGCATTATCAGTCGCAGAGAGAGAGAGTGGAGGTTGTCTGCATAATTAGTCGCAGGGCAAAATCGGGCCTGCCTGTTGAGTGACGCGTTGGGAAACTGTACCCGTAAGTACTGTAGTTTTATCTGTTGGTTGGGAGGACTGCCTGTTTGAGCGACGCGTTACAGGTTGCGAATCTCGCCTGGCGGACCAGTCGGACTTTTGTTGCGAATTCTCATCGTCATCAGATCCGAGTTTCGCACATCGCAGTGCTGTGGCAGCTGTGTCATTTTCGCCAGCTGTACCCTTTAACAGTATTTTCGGCAAACGTGTATGCATAAATGCACCCGAATCTAAAGCCATCTACCCAGAACGTTAGTATATCATGTGCGCTTACTTTTGTCATTATTAGACACTCACGAGTGTCCTGAGCATGTTTTCGATAGATACGTGCTTCATCATAGACATACAAGATGGCAAGGACACTAGAAAACCAGCCCTAATCTGAAACCCAAGGGAAACTAGTAGTTGCAAAATGGAAAGCCTGAGCCTTTTGGGAAAAGACATAATAGACATACATTATAATTAACAGACATACAAGACGGCAAGGACACTAGAAAACCAGCCCTAATCTGAGACCCCAGGGAAACTAGTACCGTAGTTGCAAAATGGAAAGCCTGAGCCTTCCAATTGGGAAAAGAGCACCGCACACACAGTATTCTCAGCACATTACTAAGTACAGTTACAACAGTCGATACTAAATACATACAACCCCACCAGAAAAACCCAAGCAAACAAGCATTTCTACCGTAGGTAGTACCGTAGGCATGTGCAATGGTCAGAAGGAAACAACAATGCAATCAAGCTGGTTCTAAGATGTGTCTCCATTGGCAGGAGGGGAGAATCCGATCCAGATGATACATAACACAGGGCGTAATACACAGGTGCAACCAAGTTAGACGTCAGGCGGAAAGCACATCACAGAACGGATTGGTCCAGGCGTGTTCATGTCCCTGGTGTATGGTGAAAACAAGAGGATGACAAAGAGGAGACGACGCTCAAACGTGTAAACTGGCGATTGAAGCAGCAAGGGAAGCGGGAAAGCTAGTGCAGGCGTTTCGGCGCACCAGGCAGGAAAACTAACGAACCACTTACAGCAGAGCCAGTGCAGAAAAAGGTTTAGGCGAAAAATCCAAGTAAGTGGTAGGAATAGTTGTGCCTTCACAGTTGTCCGTGCTGTACAGAGTGGCATCCTGGCACGCCGGAGTGTTGGTGGTATTCCACACGGTATAAATTGTCGTGAACTTCCCAGCCACTTCTTCTGGGTACTGCGTGCACCCATCCAGGTTCCAGCGCAGGGTGTAGGGCTTGGATGCATTGTCCGTGGCGGTTCGATTCGCGATGAGCGTGAAGCTGATAGAAGAGACTGTGGAATCGACACCTGAAGGAAAAGCAGCGCAAGGAAGGAATCGGTGGAGAATGTTTGCTTGCTTCTTTATGCAAGAGAGGAGACGAGACAGTGGGGAGAGTGAGGAGAGGAGAGAGTAGGGCGAGTGAGTAGAGGAGACAGCAGGGCGCGTGAGGAGAGGAGACAGCAGGGTGATTAGGGAGAGAGTGGAGACTCACCCTCAACACACTCGGTGTCAGTCATTCCGTACCCTTCGGGGCAATGGAGAGTAGAACGAGTGGGGCAGAGAGTGCAGGGTAGACGGTCGAAAACAGAGATCGGAAAGAGAGAGGAGAGAAGAAAAAGAGAGAGTACGCTCACCCTCAACACACTCAGTGTCAGTCATTCCGTAGCCTTCAGGGCACAGGCAGTAAGGCGCCAGCACTGAACTGTCATCGTTGGTCGGCGTGGTCTCGCAGGTGGCTCCAGTGGGGCAGGTGCCGCATGGCGAGTCTGAAAGGTGGGGTGGGGATTGGTGCAGTGCGATACGTGAGTGCAGTGCGGCATATGAGAGCAGTGAGGTATGTGATTGCAGTGCTAGTGCTGGATTGAAGCTCCAGAGGGGCAGGCGCCACAGAGTGAGGTTAAGGGAAGGGAAGCGGCATGCAAGGGAGAGGCAAGGGAGAGGTTAGGGAGAGGCAAGGCGGAGGGAGGTAAGAATGCATACATTGCAATGGGTGCCTTGACTTGACATAAAGCGGAGAGCTGTGCTCACTCACCCCACTGGCAGACAAGCTCTCCATTTTGGTCCGCCTCGCAGTGCCTGTCAGGGCCACAGCCCAACGCCAAACACTCCGCGCTTCCTGCAGTGCAGCACACAGGCAACAAGGACTCGTGAATGGGCTGCAGCACACAGGCAACAAGGACTCGTGAATGGCTGAGTCACGCCCTTCAGAATCACACCCTTCAGAATCACACCCTTCAAAATCACGCCCTTCAGAATCACACCCTTCAAAATCACGCCCTTCAGAATCACACCCTTCAAAATCACGCCCTTCAGAATCACGGCCTTCCATATCAGCTTGCGGTTTTGTCGCAGGCAGAGATGAAGCAGATCCAGCCTTCAGTCCTCCTCCACTCCTGAGGCGCTTGAGAAATCGGTCAGAATGACGCCCTTTTCTTCCGCACGTTCCTCACCTTTGGCCCCTGATGTTGATACTAGAGTTAATTTTTTCACCGACTCAAAAATAGAGCCGGCTGAAAAGTTTCGCACGTTCCTCAATTTGGCCCCTGATGTTGACCCGACAGACCGCCTCCTGCTGCCCCTCCTGTCGGCCCAGAAGAGGTCACCAGCGACCTACGGTACATCATCCTGCTCACCGTGCCGCCCCCGTACGTTGCCTTTTGAGGCGCCTCACAACTCACCTTTGGCCCCTGATGTTGATCCGACACTTCCGCCTCCTGCTGCCCCTCCTGTCGGCCCAGAAGAGGTCACCAGCGACCTACGGTACATCATCCTGCTCACCGTGCCGCCCCCGTACGTTGCCTTTTGAGGCGCCTCACAACTCACCTTTGGCCCCTGATGTTGATCCGACACTTCCGCCTCCTGCTGCCCCTCCTGTCGGCCCAGAAGAGGTCACCAGCGACCTACGGTACATCATCCTGCTCACCGTGCCGTCCCCATACGTTGCCTTCATCGTCTGAACCACTGCGGGGCAAGAGAGAGGGCGTTTAGAGAAGGAAAGAGTCTTCTGAAGCACGGAAGCGAACAAGGGAGAGCGTGTGCAGCGAAGGGAACAGGGGACGACGTGAGCGGAGGCGACGTGAGAGGCGGAGTCGTAAGAGGAAGAAAAAGAGACTAACCGGCGACGAGGGTAAGGGCGAGGAACAGCAGTCCCGCTGCAGTCAGGCCGGCAGAGGCGACCATGGAAGCCATGGTGGCGGGAGTAGAGCGGAAGATATGGCGGAAAAGGCGGCGGAAGAGGCGGAGGAGGAGACGGACAGTTGGAAACAGAGGAGCGTTTATCGAGCGAGTCCGGTGAAGAGTGCCGAGTGGTAAGTTGCCCTTCGGAGTCGCTAGGCGCGATGGGTTGAAACGAAGGCGATTCCAATCCGAGGCAAGAGAGTCCAGAGACTTTTGAGAGAACGCAAGTCCAGTGAAAGAAGAGAACCGAAATGAGAATGATGTATTGGCAGGGATTTAGGCTTGCTTTTGAACTTGGGCTGAGCCACACCATGGTAGCGAATTCTAGGAACGCGTTGCATGCGACGGGTCGCTTGGCGGCTCGTCCGTAAATCACATCCATGGCGCTTGACTCGCGTGAGTTGCGGGGAAGGAATAATGCGAACGGGTGCGGTGGACGATCGTTCGCCAACCAATGGCGCAACGCAGTGGCTTAGGTCAAGGGCTTATCCTCTTCGTGGCTTCCAATCAGGTTCGGCGATAGAGGTGATCAGATTAGGTAAATCTTTCGTGAAACCAACAGAAAATGGTCGAACATAATGCAGTGTGATTTATTATCTTCGATACCTATAAATCCGCTCTGGCTTCGAGCGCCAGCCAACTCGAATTGTGCCGTAGGCCGTGTTTTCAAAGAAAACTGCGTTGCAGTGTTAGCTAAAAGTTCAGGGCAACGAGAAAATGGACTGGGTGGAAATGCTCAGATAGAATTTGCGATCACGTGCAAATGCGACTTCATGTTTGCGAAGTGCGCGAAAATAGTGCGAGCCCACGCACGCGCAATACCCCTAGCCGCACCACCTTTCTGAGAAAGACGCAACCCGACCCATTTGAACACTGGGCTGCCTTACAAATTTGGGTTCGAACACAAAGCGCGACGGATTGGCTGGAACTAACGGAAGAGAAATATCGAGGAAATCCTGACCATCCAGCCATGTCAATCGCTTCGAATAATGCTTCCCGCCATTATCTTACAAAACCAGGGAGTAATCGGGGCTCGTGTCAGACATCAGCAAAGAGCCGCAGAGACTCAACTTCGGGTCATCGAAACCCCATTACCCGTCGTGAAGCCAACTTTCGGGTCTCCCATAGCTCGCAGCTTCATGTTCACCGTGTCACTTAGGACGTGTCTCAAACGAGCAAGTCTACGCGGGTCTGACGCGGACCCGACGGACCAGCTCGTTTGAGACACGTCCTTAGTAACAAGTACAACTTGCTCCTGAATCAGTGCCCAGATTTGGCCTCCCGCCTGCTTGGAGCCTTCAAATGGTCCCGAGCCGACGCAGTGCACCGGCAATTGCAACATGGCATTAGGGCGTGGACTCAAACGGGTTTTATCGCCTCAATCAGCAACGTTCAATAATTTCCAGGAAGCCTGGAAGCCAAATTCAGGCAATCAGGGGCAATCAGCTGATCGCGATCAGCTGATTGCCCCTATAACCTCGATCAGACCCGATCAGATTCGATTTTCCTCGATCACAGGCAATCAATTGATTGCTTGTGATCGGGACATCTAGCGATGCTTGCGAGCAGTTGCACTGTTGCATTTACAGTGAGACGAACATTTTCGCCAGATGAAGCCTGGTCGTCAATCTCGCAAAAATGGTGACGAGAATGCCACGCAAATGCACCGCGCTTGCTGAGCAGGCGCTGACAACCTTCTTCGAAAATCATCTCTGATCGGGCGGCTCGGGCACTACGATCACAAGCAACCCGATCAGATCAGTCGCGATCAAACCCGATTGGGCCCACGCCCTTAGTTTCAGTCCCCCAAACTCCCTGCTTGACAGCGCCCTGCCCTGCCGCAATTCCATTTCGTCAGGCGACTAGCTTTCAACAAAAATAGCTTCCTGGCGATCCTGTCTATGGCGCCTTTACATTGCGCGATCCGCTCTGCCTGCCTCTTTCCTGCTGTCGGCTCATCGCGTCTAGGGGGTTCCTTGAGGAGATTGTCGACATTGGCGTGCTTACCTGAGAAGAATAGTTGCAGTCAGTCATTTCGTCAATCTAGTGCTACAATCGAGTGTTTACGTAAACTTTCGGTGTCTTGTTCATCGCGCTTGGTACAGGAGCGTTTTTTTTCTGTCATCTTCGTTACAATCACGTTCTGTTTCAACACCTCCCTCGT
>CANIUD010000216.1:662500-766721 GCA_947470075.1 Closterium sp. Yama58-4
GCCTGCATGGAGGGTGGCAGACGATGCAGTGGATGCGCTGTTGAGACTCAAGCGAGCCAATGGTGAGCCGAGGTTGGTATTGTGTGGACCATCCTTGGGTGAGAGGAGAGTGGCGTGGCCCACGGTGAGGCGGCTTGTGACGTCCCTCAAAGGGCGCCCGCATGGAGGGTGGCAGACGATGCAGTGGATGCGCTGTTGAGACTCAAGCAAGCCAATGGTGAGCCGAGGTTGGTGTTGTGTGGTTGGTGTCAAGCGTTGGTAACAGTTGACAACTTGACACCAAGTGGAGCCGCGTGTGAGCGCAGCTCCAGCCTGGTGCCAATGTTGGGCACATTGGTCGATTTCCCGCGATCAGATTGGTCGCTTTAGCTGACACCAGGAGGACTAGTCCTCTCTGCGTTTTCCGAGTTGGTGTCATGACACTAACCACTCTTGACACTTGCCAGGGATACGACCTAAGTCCGCGTGACCTTTGAGTCGACTCAAAAGAGACTTGCCAGGGATATGACCTCAGTCCGCCCTCACTCACTCACACATTCACAAGTTCATTCACCCTGCCTGCCTGTACCCTTTTTCCGATCTAAAACTCTTCCTAGCTTCTGGCATTAGTTTCAGGCCCTTGCTCTTGCTACGCACGTTTTTTTCGTGCTCTTGTTTCATAACGCTAGGCATTTTCGCTCATTCCTTCGTTTGTGTCTTCCCACCTACCCCTCCAGTCCGCCTGGCCCTGGCGATTGTGTCCAACTTCGACTCCAGATTGCGCCCAATTTTGAGGGAAATTGAAGGCGAGTCGTCCTTGCGAGTAGCGTGCCGGGGTGCCCCTTCTAAGCAAGTTTAGCAACACTGCTGTGCTGCTCTCCGTCATTCCTTCCCCTCCCTGCCTTCCCCTCCAGTCCGCCTGGCAATTGTCTCCAACTTCGACTCCAGATTGCGCCCGATTCTGAGGGACCTTCAAGTCGACTCCCTGTGAGTTGCTTCTTCCTTCTTGGCAGGTTGCATTGAATGGAACCTTTGCAAGTTTCTCCTCCTTCGCAGCTACTGAGGTGTTACCTTGATGTTGGAAAATGCTTGTTCGAGGTACCCTTTTACTTTTCTTTCCCTTTTTTTTTTTTTTTTTTTTTTTTTTCCTTTCTCTCTTTTTTGCCATTGGTTCTGTTCACTGCCTTGCCCTGTCCCCCACAGGTTTGACGCCATCGTCGTATCAGCGGAAGTTAAATACGAGAAGCCATCACCAGAGATATTCGCCATTGCCCTCGGTAAACAGCTCTCTGTTTCTAGATCGTGGAGGAAGGGAGTTTTGAGTTCTGAGGCGTGTGAAAACGAGAAGCCATCACCAGAGATATTTGCCATTGCCCTCGGTAAACAGCTCGTTCTTTCCGCTTGGTAGAGGGAGGGAGTTTTGAGGTGCCTCAAAATTCGTTTTGCGACCCACGGGTCAAAATTGGGAAAAGGAAGATGTAAAAAAGGGACAGAAACAACCAACCAAACTATTAAAAGAATCGTTTAGAAAAATAACAGAACGATAGGGCACTGGAGGTTGTTGTATATGCTCTGGGTAAACAGCTCTTGCTGTTGACTGCGTACAGGGTGGGAGAAGCCCAAAACAGTGATGTTTCTCAAGTGCTGTGGGGAACAAAAGACCGGTCACACCTTTACATTTGAAACCGTGTCCGCAACACAGTTGTGTCTACTGCCAGCCCTGGCCCCAGCCGTTCTCTCCCCTCCCACCTTCCCAGTTGAGTGGTGCATGTGGGGTATGATGCAACGAGTTATTTTTGGGCACTCCAATTGGGTATTCCCTCCTCTCCTTCTCCCCTTTTTCGACATCCCATCTCCGTTACCCCCCTTCTCATCTGCACCTACCTACAGAGCAATTAGGTGTCACATGCCCCTGTCGAGCGGTGCATGTGGGGGATGATGCGGTTCAGTGAGTTGGAGAAGGGCGCAGGGGGAAAAAGAATTCGGAAATATAATTCCTTCTTTGTCCACACTTCCCTCTCCGAGCCTCTCCCTAACCACAGAGCAACTGGGAGTGTCGTCCCCCAGTCGCGCAGTGCATGTGGGGGATGATGCAGTGAACGACTTACAAGGAGCCATGGATGCAGGCCTGCATGCATGGTGAGACATGCTGGCATGTGAGACAGGTGAATTACTGAAAGGGTGGTCTACATGCCTTCTGTATGATTTTTCCCAGACGAGACAAGTGATGCTTGTTGGAGGGATGATGCAGTGAATGACTTGAAAGGGACCATGGATGGACATTCACTCTCTCACACATTCACGCACTCAAGCATTCACTCACCCCACTCACGCACTCACTCACTCTTGTTCCTGCTTCTCAGCTTCCTCCCCTGTTCCTGCCTTTCCCCTCCCCGCCCCGACTTATTCCACCCTTTTCCCAGCACTATGAGAAGGCGTCCGCATGGAGAGTGGCAGACGGTGCCGTGGATGCTCTCTTGAGACTCAAGCAAGCCAATGGTGAGAGGAGCTAAGGTTGTGAGGTGCATTGTTAAGGTGACGTGTGTGTGTGTGTGTGTGTGAGAGAGAGAGAGAGAGAGAGAGAGAGAGAGAGAGAGAGAGAGAGAGAGAGAGAGAGAGAGAGAGTGAGGTGCATTGTTAAGGTGACGTGTGTGTGAGGTGCCGCAAGGGTCAGCATGGAGGGTGGCAGACTGTTCAGTGGATGCGCTGTTGAGACTCAAGCAAGCCAATGGTGAGCCGAGGTTGGTGTTGTGTGGACCATCCTTGGGTGAGAGGAGAGTGGCGTGGCCCACGGTGAGGCGGCTTGTGACGTCCCTCAAAGGGCGCCCGCATGGAGGGTGGCAGACGATGCAGTGGATGCGCTGTTGAGACTCAAGCAAGCCAATGGTGAGCCGAGGTTGGTGTTGTGTGGACCATCCTTGGGTGAGAGGAGAGTGGCGTGGCCCACGGTGAGGCGGCTTGTGACGTCCCTCAAAGGGCGCCTGCATGGAGGGTGGCAGACGATGCAGTGGATGCGCTGTTGAGACTCAAGCGAGCCAATGGTGAGCCGAGGTTGGTATTGTGTGGACCATCCTTGGGTGAGAGGAGAGTGGCGTGGCCCACGGTGAGGCGGCTTGTGACGTCCCTCAAAGGGCGCCCGCATGGAGGGTGGCAGACGATGCAGTGGATGCGCTGTTGAGACTCAAGCAAGCCAATGGTGAGCCGAGGTTGGTGTTGTGTGGTTGGTGTCAAGCGTTGGTAACAGTTGACAACTTGACACCAAGTGGAGCCGCGTGTGAGCGCAGCTCCAGCCTGGTGCCAATGTTGGGCACATTGGTCGATTTCCCGCGATCAGATTGGTCGCTTTAGCTGACACCAGGAGGACTAGTCCTCTCTGCGTTTTCCGAGTTGGTGTCATGACACTAACCACTCTTGACACTTGCCAGGGATACGACCTAAGTCCGCGTGACCTTTGAGTCGACTCAAAAGAGACTTGCCAGGGATATGACCTCAGTCCGCCCTCACTCACTCACACATTCACAAGTTCATTCACCCTGCCTGCCTGTACCCTTTTTCCGATCTAAAACTCTTCCTAGCTTCTGGCATTAGTTTCAGGCCCTTGCTCTTGCTACGCACGTTTTTTTCGTGCTCTTGTTTCATAACGCTAGGCATTTTCGCTCATTCCTTCGTTTGTGTCTTCCCACCTACCCCTCCAGTCCGCCTGGCCCTGGCGATTGTGTCCAACTTCGACTCCAGATTGCGCCCAATTTTGAGGGAAATTGAAGGCGAGTCGTCCTTGCGAGTAGCGTGCCGGGGTGCCCCTTCTAAGCAAGTTTAGCAACACTGCTGTGCTGCTCTCCGTCATTCCTTCCCCTCCCTGCCTTCCCCTCCAGTCCGCCTGGCAATTGTCTCCAACTTCGACTCCAGATTGCGCCCGATTCTGAGGGACCTTCAAGTCGACTCCCTGTGAGTTGCTTCTTCCTTCTTGGCAGGTTGCATTGAATGGAACCTTTGCAAGTTTCTCCTCCTTCGCAGCTACTGAGGTGTTACCTTGATGTTGGAAAATGCTTGTTCGAGGTACCCTTTTACTTTTCTTTCCCTTTTTTTTTTTTTTTTTTTTTTTTTTCCTTTCTCTCTTTTTTGCCATTGGTTCTGTTCACTGCCTTGCCCTGTCCCCCACAGGTTTGACGCCATCGTCGTATCAGCGGAAGTTAAATACGAGAAGCCATCACCAGAGATATTCGCCATTGCCCTCGGTAAACAGCTCTCTGTTTCTAGATCGTGGAGGAAGGGAGTTTTGAGTTCTGAGGCGTGTGAAAACGAGAAGCCATCACCAGAGATATTTGCCATTGCCCTCGGTAAACAGCTCGTTCTTTCCGCTTGGTAGAGGGAGGGAGTTTTGAGGTGCCTCAAAATTCGTTTTGCGACCCACGGGTCAAAATTGGGAAAAGGAAGATGTAAAAAAGGGACAGAAACAACCAACCAAACTATTAAAAGAATCGTTTAGAAAAATAACAGAACGATAGGGCACTGGAGGTTGTTGTATATGCTCTGGGTAAACAGCTCTTGCTGTTGACTGCGTACAGGGTGGGAGAAGCCCAAAACAGTGATGTTTCTCAAGTGCTGTGGGGAACAAAAGACCGGTCACACCTTTACATTTGAAACCGTGTCCGCAACACAGTTGTGTCTACTGCCAGCCCTGGCCCCAGCCGTTCTCTCCCCTCCCACCTTCCCAGTTGAGTGGTGCATGTGGGGTATGATGCAACGAGTTATTTTTGGGCACTCCAATTGGGTATTCCCTCCTCTCCTTCTCCCCTTTTTCGACATCCCATCTCCGTTACCCCCCTTCTCATCTGCACCTACCTACAGAGCAATTAGGTGTCACATGCCCCTGTCGAGCGGTGCATGTGGGGGATGATGCGATTCAGTGAGTTGGAGAAGGGCGCAGGGGGAAAAAGAATTCGGAAATATAATTCCTTCTTTGTCCACACTTCCCTCTCCGAGCCTCTCCCTAACCACAGAGCAACTGGGAGTGTCGTCCCCCAGTCGCGCAGTGCATGTGGGGGATGATGCAGTGAACGACTTACAAGGAGCCATGGATGCAGGCCTGCATGCATGGTGAGACATGCTGGCATGTGAGACAGGTGAATTACTGAAAGGGTGGTCTACATGCCTTCTGTATGATTTTTCCCAGACGAGACAAGTGATGCTTGTTGGAGGGATGATGCAGTGAATGACTTGAAAGGGACCATGGATGGAGGCCTGCATGCATGGTGAGGTGAGCCGTGCTGACATGTGAGACTGTAGAGAATTTGAGGTCTACACGTATTTTGTATGAGAATGCATACTGTAAGGAGTTTTCCTTGGTGAGTTGTGTGTGTGGGAGAAGATGCAGTAATTGACTTGAAAGGGGCCATGAAATGGCTGCTGACGGCATGCGTGCATGAGATGTGCTTGACTTGTGAGGTTGGTGATTGATTGGACGGTATGGAATGTGGCCTGCGTGCATTTTTGTATGGAGTCTTCCTAGACTAGTTGTGCATGTGGCGGATGATGCAGTGAATGACTTGAAAGGGTCCATGGAAGCTGATTTGCATGCATGGCGAGGCAGGTGGAAGTGAGACACAAGGCATGGTAATGTGCGTGATTTGTTATGTTTGCTTGTTGTTCATGTTTTGTTGCGCGGTTTCTGTCTCTGCGTAGGTTGTGGAAACAGGACGTTAAATCTTTTGATGATATCACACAACGGGTCCTTGGGTTATAGAAGGATGAATATGAGTGGTTATGATCAGTGATGTGTTGACATTTACATTATTATCTTAGACATTATTATGTGGCAATTTGTTTTTTTTTACCATCTGACGGTTCAGACTTCTGCTCGGGGTCTCTATCGCGTACATGACGCATCAAGTTTCTGTTCTTCGCGAGCCAGGGAATTTAGCCACCAACAAGGTCTTCGCATTAGCTACGACTGATGTTCACATATGTTACCATCATGCCACAAGTTTTCGTCGGAGTCTGAGTCCCCAAAGATCCTTCTCGAGTCCACCGAACACAAGTATCCATCTCCTTGCTCCACTGACCTGCCATACTCTCAGCCAGTATTTGGTCCTACTTACGATAATCCTGGCGCTCGCGGCTCGTCGAATCACTCGGCGACATCCCTTCCTCTAGTTATCCTCGCGTGCAGCAAATATCGGTTGTCGCTTGATTCGTGTACATATAGATAGTCGCGGTTAAAGGCACCTGCCACCCGCCATTTATTGATGATTTATTATTATTATTATTGTCAATCTTTCCTAAATCGGCCGTCTCTCGTGTAGCGAAGTAAGCGTCCATCTGCCTGCTGATTTCTTGGACTTCGCCCAATCAATGGCCACAGCGACCTCGTGCCAGTCGTTAATCTGCGGGTTGGGAATCCTCGCGTGCTCGTGTTCCTTCGTCGTTGGCGTGCTGATCGCCGCGAGGGAACCACCAGAGAAGCTCAAGGTATCACCTTCGTGTCCTGACGCGCCATAAAATTAGCTTAGCCTACGTAATTAAAGCTGTCTCACAGCTTTGACAGGTATCAAGGTTCCAATTTTGAGCCCCGCGTGTGAAGAGTTCGTGTTCTGAGGCATCCTTGCAAGTGGTTACGTTCTCTCCGCTATTATCCACCCTCCTCATCCATCCTCCTCCCAGTCTTTGTCGTCTCCGCAGGTTACGTCTTTTCACTAAACAACAACCACCACCTCCATCCCTCTTCGCCCGTCTCCACCCCTCCCCACCGCTCTCCACTCCCCGCTTCCAGATCGACAAATACGTCCCTGACGTCGAATCCCCTTATCGTCCGTTCTTCAAGCCGCCGTCTCTCCTCCACGCATCCAACAACCCTTCTTCCAGCTCCAAGTCTCTCAGCCTCTTCAGCAGCTTAAAGCCCACGGAAGTGTTCGCTGAGACGCAGCCTCCAGAGCTTCAACACATGGGGGAGGAAAAGAAGGAGAAGATTCCGAGAAGCTGGCTGGGACGAGCAGGGGAAGGCCGGAGGATTGGGAGAGGCGACAAGGGAGGGAGGGGAGGTAGAATTATTCGTGGTGACAACGGTGGTTCTTTCAGCAGCGGCGGCTCCTTTCGCAGCGATTCTGAGAATCCTCAAAAGAATCTTACAGGTCGTCCAAACAGCCCCAATCAAGACCAGTCTGTGGAAAGATACCCCCGGAACAATTCCCAAGGGTACACCCAAGGGTATCCCCAAGGGCATTCCCAAGGGTATTCTCAAGGTTATCTTCAAGGGTATCCCCAAGGGTATTCCCAAGGGTATCCGCATGGTAATGTTAACGGGTACTCGCAAAGGGGTGACTACGGGCAGGGTGTATACTCATGGCCTGAGACGCCTTCGCGGCCTACCACCCCTTCCCACCCATCCTCACCGCACTCATCGTTCCCCGTACACCCTTCCCCTCCCTCGCACCTCCGATCAGACCCACACCAATGGGGAGGCCCGTCTCTCCCCTCCCATCTTAACTCCCCACGCACTCCCTCTTACCACTCTCAACCGTCTCACCCCTCTCACCTTACTCTCTCCTCCTATCCTTCCTACCCACCTCACCCTTCCACCCCTTCTCACCTTAATTCCAATCCCCCTTCCCCATGGGGTCCTTATTCCCCCCACCCTCCATCCCCATCCATGCGTCCTCATGCCTACACACCCCCAAACCACCACCATCACCACCCATCCACGCCCTCTCACCCCTCCTCCACGCCGCATTACCTCTCCCACATGCCCCATCCCTCTCAACACCCACCTTACCATCCGCAACACCATCAGTCATATCAATCACCCAGGTACTCTCACCAACCCTACACAAGACCACCCAACTACCAGGGTTATTCGAACCATCCAGGTTCTGTAGCAGCAGGGGTAGGGGGTCCTCCTTTTGCCAGTCACCCAGGCACTCCCAGGACTCCAGGTTGATTATAGAGGCACTGCAAAGTTGTAACAGCAGGAGTTGGGGGTCCTCCTCCCTTTGCCCGTCGCCCTAGCACTCCCAGGACTCCAGGGTGAACTAATATGGACATAGTTGAACCTGGAATTCTATTACGGACTCCCTGACTCCATTACAAAGTACGGCCAGAGAGCAGCCTAACGAGCAGCAGGAGGGAGAGCAGATGGAGGGGTTGCTCTGGGGATTGTGGAGAGCCTCCTATGGTTGTGCTGGTGCTTACTCCGGTCGCTGTTCGTGCTGTCGAGAGTAGCGTATCGTCCTGTGTTACCGTAGCACTAGCCTAAACCTTGTGCTCAGTGATGGTTTTAAGTGGAATAGAAGAAGGCTTGTGAAGGCAGACAAGACACCAAGCTCGCTACTTTGCCTGTTACGATACAATGACTAGACTTGGGCAAAACATGCTTTACAATGCAGCAGTGTCATTTACAGTGCAACGTTTTCATTTACTCATGTTAAGTCACAAGCGAGCTGCCTCTAGCATGAAATCACGAGTGAGTGCAGCAAATGTCGCCATGCGCTCGCGAGTGAAGAGGGGCGTGACGAACACAAAGCTCAGCCGGAGAATGCCTTCCTGCAAGGTGGGGATTTGTTAGGGAGAGTGTTATGGCTACATGTTTAAGACATCTACGTAGTGCATACATTTTTAATGCAGCTGTTTGGACAAGTACTTTGGGACGAAAGAAAATCTGGCAGCGTGCTCAGCAGGCATGTTTCACAAGATGCTCTCAATATAAAGGTTTGTTTGGGTGAATGAATGTGTAACTCACCGAAAGAGTATCCGGAATGGCAATGGCAGGTCCGACCCCATGCGCAGACACGACAGGGCCAAGCACTTGCTCGAGTTGTACCGGCTCCGACCCCATGCCTGTTAAGTGAGTTGCCTCGGCCCGAGCCTCCACATCAGCTTCAGCGTCTGGTTTGGATAGCTGCCAATCGACCTTGAGGGGTGCAAGCATCCCGGCTGTGATGAAGCAGGTTCGGAGGGAGTGGTCCGGGGAGAGGCTCGGCATCTTCATAGCCTGGAATGGAAAGCAAGAACGGAAAAGAGAGCAGCAAGCAGAAACCAAAGGAACTGACAAAGGAACCAAAGGAGATGGCCAAAATCGGTTGATAACAGTGTGATCACAGGGTGCTTGCTGACATGGCATGTCTTTTGAGGCGCCTCAAAAGTCGGTTGATAACAGTAGGTGCTTGCTGACATGGAATGTCTTTTGAGGCGCCTCAAAAATGGGTTGATAACAGCATCACAAGGTGCTTGCTGACATGGCATGTCTGTGCACTGGTCCAGAAAACCTGGAAACCTGAAACTTTGTAATGATAAGAAAAGCGGCTTCCAGTGTGTAGGTGTGAAAGCTCTCCCTTCACCCCTTCATGAATAGTGTCGTGTGCCATTGTAACGAGGTGACTTTTGAGTCGACTCAAAACTCTCCCTTCACCCCTTCATAAATACCTGTCTGTGAACTTCCAGCAGTTGACTTGTGATTTTATTGAGTTGTGACCCATGCATCCTTCCAGATGTAACCCATGAATTGTTGCAGTTGCTGCTGCAGCGCTGAGCAGCACCAACCGAACAAGACTGAGGCTGAATCCACATTTTTCATCTTTCTCAGGCTCAGTGGATCCGTGAGTCTAAAAAACGTGGATTCAGCCGAGTACTTGCTTATCAATCTGTTCATATTTATATCCATTTTTAGGACAACCAGAAACTGTTTTCCTCGTTGTTTTTCCTTACGTACCGTGGAGAAGAGCAGCTCAAGAACTGGCATGTCTGTAAACTGCTGCTGCCTCTGCAGCGCTGACTCAGCATGGGCGCTGATTGACGTGGCAACGTCCCAGAGGGGCAACTTCTCGGAAACCTCCTGCTTAAGAGGCAGCATTGACATGTACTCGCCCAAGGCCGTCTGGGGAAGGGGCGGGTCGAGAATCGTGCGGCAACCAATGGCACTGGAGAGGGGCGGGTGGGGAAGGATGGGGAAGGGTGGGGAAGGATGGGGAAGGGTGGGGAAGGGTGGGGAAGGGTGGGAGAAACGGAAGGGAAACGAATTGCTGAGCGTTACTGAAGAGGCAGCAGTGGCATGTAGTCGCCCAAAGCGGTCTGGGGAAGGGGCGGGTCCAGTATTGTCCGGCAACCAATGGCGCTGGAGAGGGTAGGGTGGGGAGGGGGGGAAAGCGGGGGAGGTGTGAGGGAAACGAATGCTGAGAGTCACTGAAAGGCAGCATGGACATAAACTCGCCCAAAGGGAGAAATCGGGAAAAGGGGGATACGAGGGTAAGAGGAGGAAAGTGAAAAAAGAGGGAATAGTAGGGGAAGAGAGCGGAGTGCCTGCTTGAGCAGCAGCATTGACATTCACTCGTCCAATCATTGCTTCGGTTCACTATCATTGTATTGATCTTCTTCTTGCTTTGATAAAGCAGTTGCGTCTATCATTGCGCATTTTTTCAACCATTTCTTCCATCAGATAACTGCTTCCGTACAATTGCTGCCACTTCGATCATTGCATCTCACCTTCCCAGGCTGAAAATCTCAGTTCTGCCGCCCAGTTGCTTCATCCGGGCGGCAGCTTTGAGCCCTGCTGCGCATTCCAGGGAGAACAAGGAGCACCCGTGCGACTCCGCTGCGGCCAGAAGGGCAGCCGTTTCTGTCGTTTTGCAACAATGGAGGGTGGACGTCGGAAACAGGAGGGGATGAGAAACCAGGTGAATTTAGGGACTTTATAAGTGGGAGGGACATGTTTATTCCGAAACTTCAGTTTTTTTGTTTGACATGATTCAATGACAGGGAGGGTTTGGGGAGGGGACAAATTTCAGTGGGGATTGAGAGCAGCTTACCTTCTTTAGTGAATGTGACTGTAACGAATCGCGTCGTAAACGTGTTCTTCCTCGAGTCAGCTCGGCCGTGCTCGAAAGGAAGGTGCGAGGAAATGAGGGCGTTGCGCACGTAACCCACAGCGTTGAAGGCTTGCGCGAATGTGCCTTTAACGGATGTGCTTTTAGCGGAGAGGGCCTTTGGAAGGAGCGCAGCGAGGGGAGGAGGAAGGGAGGAAGCGGTTGTCTGATCTTCAGAGGAAGAGAGGGAGGAGGAGGAGGAAGGGGAGGAGGAGGAAGGAGAGGAGGTAGGGGAAGAGGAGGAAGAGGAGAATGGGGAGGATGACGAGCCGCGGATCAGACGTTTCTTCACGCGTCGCAGTTCTTCCAGAAATTCCGCCGCGATGGGCGGCGCCGAATGCTCGTCCAGCGCGGCGATGTGCGAGCGGAGCGCGACGAGCGTGGACGAATGGGACGCGTACACGTGGACCTGGAACACGTCAACACACGCCTCGCCCTTATCTCCATTGCTCGTAGTAGTTTTAGGTTGATCCTGGCCGTCGATCATGGGCGTGTTTAGCTCAATCTCGACCACACAATGCAGCAATCCTTTCTGACAATCCGAATCGTCCGACGTTGCCACGTCAGCAGTGTCACGCTCGCGCACGGTGATTGGTTGGGGAGGCCGACACACGTGGAGCTCGGGCCGGTGGGCCTTGGGCGGCTTGATTATCCGGGCGGAAAGGACGGGGTGCCGGGCAGACAAAGTTTCGATGGCTGCCCGAACCTGCGTGGGAAGGAAGGGGGATAGTGTGCGGATGTAAGAATGACAGAATTGGGAATGGCGGAATGGGAGATGGCGGGAATGATGCGCGGAATGGGGAACGTGGAATGACGGGAGGAATGCGGAAAGATGGAGCGGAAACTTATAGCACGCAGATGCTTACCTCGTCGATGCTGACGTGGCCGGAGATTTGCAACCCCACAACACAGACGCCAGTGCCGCCGTGCATTGCGCGCCACCACAGCTCCTCGTCGCCGGTCAGCGGCCGACTAATTCTTGCCGGTCCGTCAACTCCACATCCCTGCCGGCCGCATGCCGGCAGAGCAGTGGCTGCCGCGCTGGCGCCGCCCCATAACCTTGAGATTGTCGAGTTTTTTGCGGCGGCGCGAAACTCAGTCTGGGATTGTTCTGACGGAGTAGAAGGAAAAGCGTTGGACACATGATGGTCTAAATCGGAGGATTCGGGATTGACGGACCTGTTCTCCTTCTGCAATGGCGTTTCATGCGAATGGGATGGCGCAGACAGGTCGAAAGGGGAGGCATTTTTTACAGAGCAAGGATGGGTCCAGGAGCGGTCTGGCGTTAAAGGTGAAGTCGGTGATAAGCGACTCGAGTCCATGGCGGCTTGTAGAGTCGAAACGGCACAGGATGCGATAGCTACCAACGAAGGTCCTAGTTGAGGCAATAGACAAGGTGTGCGTTAATCAACTGAAGTCGGAGAAGTGATACGGAGAGTCTGAGACGACCTGCGAAAGTGACGGAACAGGTGATAGGAGAAACTGCTGTGCAAAAAATATCCATGAGTAAGTCAGGGACTGGCAAGCGTCATCCAATTTCAGTTGGTTCTCATTTCTTTCGTAGCTACAAAACCAGATTCCCGTGCGTCAGCTAGTTCAGTACGGTCAATAACGGTCTGACAGGCTGATACGTGGTGTATCTGGGTACTGCTTTGTTCTGCACAAAGTCTGCCCACATGAATGAAACACCGTTTCCCGAGGCGCACAGTTGTCGACGTGGTCTTGACATGGGAGCCTTTCTGTCGTCACGACTCGATAAATCACGTGGGAATACTCGATACTAACAGCTAGCGGTTTACTCAGCAACTCAGAAAATGACGCGCCGTCCCTCGAGCTGGATTCGACCAGTACGAAAAGGCATTTTCGGACAGCCAGGCGACGAAACGAGCTTCTCATTGGTTACAACCTTTTGCTGGCAGCCCGTTGCTACGCTGGGACGAGCGATCAGTAGTGATTGGGGAGGGCGATGACGGTCAGAAGTGCTTGGTCGTTGCGCACTGCTCAGCTACAGTAACAGCATCAGCAAGGTGATTTTCATATCGGGAATAACTACGTAACTCAGGAATGACTATAAATAAAGCAAGCACTAGAGCTCTATCAAGCCCATATTATGTGCACAAATAACCAATCTAAGCGGTACGGTGCAGTGCAAATTGGTACCCAGATTGCTAGGTCTAATGCGGTGGAGCATGGTATCTCACACATCGGTACGCAGGGGTGACTGTGATGCTGGAAATTTACCCGGAAACTTGATATCCTTGGTTACAGACTTCAGTACGTGGTTGAAGAACAGTGAAGTCAAAACAGAATCTCCCTTTCAGTTTACCTGCAAGTCTGATGTGTGTGATCCTTAGCTTTGATGGGTAATGGAAGCAGGAGCGGGAGATGGTAGACCCATTCAGCAACCCAACGGGCACTCGTGGATCCATTCCATGGCAAAGGAAAATTAGGCTGTTTTTTCGAGACAGCATGAGGCACTACCATACCGTGAAGTGGCACTTTTGTTGATGATCGAAGTTGACTGAACCATTATTAACTAGGCTTCTTCTCAAGTACATTGCTGGTCCGGCAGGTAATAAACCTCGCACTAATCTAACATGCATCTACAAACACTTTCTAGCTAAGAGTAAATTTATTGTGCGGAGCTCGCACAAGTAGCCGGCTCCCCCGTTGCTGCTGTGACTTTTGAAGGAGCCACCGCCTATCACACGTCCTCCCGAGGTGACTTTTGAATCGACTCAAATTTCACCATAATCGCATCCTCCCGCCGCGCTATCTTCTCTCGCCGGACGGCACAGCGCCTCCGTACGTTTCACACACGCCTGCGACGCACTTGGCCCCGCCGAGGCACACTTGGTTGCACTTGCCGCAGTTATTCGGGTCGGTCTTCGTGTCGGTGCAGTTGCCGTGGCAGCACTCCAGCGAGCCGCTGCACGGGGTCATGCACGAGCCGCAGTGGAAGTTGTCGAATTGCAAATTGCGGCAGGCGCGCCTGGAGGAAACGCACGGGGGGGACGAAACAAACGGTTGAGAGCGGTAAGGAGGTGATGCGGATGAAATAGAAACAAGAGTTCGATTCGAGACAGAAATGATGTGTTTACAGCAAAGATCCGGAGGAGAAAGGTTCAAGTGTGCCGCACTGAAGTTGAGAACGACTGTATAGGGGAAATGTAAGAATTCTTTATCGTTGCATTACTTTGTAGAAGAATAATCTTACCCGCAGCAGGTGTCGAAGTTCTCGGCAGTCCCCTTCCAGGCGTCGCACACCGATTGGTTCCCGAGGCACAGCTGACCGGGCTTCAAGTGGTGGCCCGTCCCGAACGGGTGGTGTCCGATCATCTTGCCCACATTCTCCCCGACCGCGTGTCCGCCCTTGCCCGCGCCGTGGTGCCCCACCGCCGCGTCGTGGTGCCCCACGGCCCTCGCGTGGTGACCCGTCCCCGCGCCGTGGTGCCCCACGGCGCTCGCGTGGTGACCCTTCCCCGCGCCGTGGTGCCCCACGCCCGCGGGATGTTTTCCAGCGGCGCGAGTCGTCGCGATGCGCGTGTTCGCGAGGTCCTGCAGGAGGCGCGAGTTGTGGTGGCGGCCGGCAGTTGCGGCGCCGGATGTGGGCGAGTCGTGGCCGATCATCGTGCCGTGGAGAATCCGTCGGACGGCTGAGGTGGTCGACGCGAGCAGCGAGGAGAGATGCGATTGGGTGGAGGTTGACGGAGCCGCGTTAGCGGAGTTTTTTTCCGTCAATCCGCGGATGGGGTGCGATGGCTTGTCGCCGAGACGGATTTTCACCCTGAAGAGGCCCTTTCGAGGCTTATTCTCAAAATGCGGGGCGAGGTCTTCCGCTGCAAAGGCGGTGGATATCGAGAGAAAGGCGAGTAGGAGCACGAAAGTGATCCGGTAGGCTTTTGACGCCGCCATTTCCGACTGATGACTCTGTTTGACGCTGAGGCGTCGAAGCTGAGAACACAGCGACGATGGGGATCAGCGGCCGGGGTGGAAAACTGCAGTTGGGAGTGGGAGAAGCGCCTAGTGGTGACTGAGAGCTAATGCAGAGAACAGGCTCGAGAGAAGTGAGTTGAAATCTGCTGCTTCTGTGAGAGGCAAGTTGAGATTGATGGGGAAAGCAGCGAGATTCTCCGAATTTGAACATGAAGGGGCTGGAAATTCGCGGCGCGGGATGGGAAGGAGGAGGTGAAAATTGGTCACAAAATTGCCTTCACCGCGCGGAAGTCGCAGAGCGCAATTTTGTAAACGGCTGGCGACATATTTTATATGATGGCGGTCTCGTCGCGGCTCGTTCTTTGGAGTGCATGCGAATTTTAGTTTAGCGTTGTGATTCATGTATCCGGCTTGCGACTCGAAAACATTTCGCGGGCATGGAAAGGAATTTGATGGGGGGACAATTTGACGGTTGGTCGGTAGGGGTTGTGTGATAAACGGCAAGTCAACGTCGAACCCCGACTTACACAACGAAGTCAACGTCGAATTTGCAGGTTCGGGAAACCCCAGGAGGAGGCTCGGTGGGGAAATCGAAAACCAATCGCATCGAAAACTCGCTCAAAATTCTGGACCAATCGCGTGAAAGTGATGACAGTTTCACGCCCGACTCGGTAATTCTGGGTGTGGCCTTTAAAGCCCAAGACCTGAATTACAAAAAAAAAGGGCAAAGTGTGCACAGTTTGCCTACCGAACCCAGAGTTGACCTCCCGAGCCAAAATGGTTACCTGAAAACGTCGCATGCCAAAAAGGCTGCGTCGTAGATCAGAACACGAAGACCTAGCGAGAGACCCAAGCACCCCTTCCTGAGCGGAGGTGGTGTGCGGCGATAGGCCTGTGCACAGTTTGCCTAGAAATTGGTAATTCAGGAACGTGCGGGAGGCTACTACGCCGGACGCCAGTTCAGTCAGATGGTAAATTCCTACCTGCAGCCCCGTTGCAACACGAGAGAAACGCCAATAGGGCAGCGTGAAAGGCGTGTCGCGCATATTACGATAGGCCGCGCAAAACTATGTTAGTTGGACAACCTCGCTTGTCCCCTCACATCGTCCTCAGCCTTGACGCACCGCCACCCTCGCGACCCCCGTGTCCCCGTCGCCATCACCACTCCCATCGCTTCCTCGCACAGGCCGTCGGGCCCCATTCCGACGCCCCGTCCACCACTCCGCGACCAGCCACTTTCTCCGTAAGTCGTGTCCCCGCCACTCCCACTATCCTGACTTGCACGCCCACGTTTCTCCTCCCCGCGCGCGCTCCTACCCCGAACCAGCGCGGCATCCTCTTTCCACCCCGCGCGCGCTCTTCCCGCCTCCCGCGCGGCATCCTCTTGCCTCCCCGCGCGCGCATTTGCTGCCTCCCCGGCGGTCTCCTCTCACCATCCCTAGCGTGCGGCACGCGCCTTTATAGCGCGCGCGCCTGTTGCCTCCCCGCATGGCCTCCCCTCAGCATCCCGCGCGTGCTCCTCGACTACTCCAACTCGCGTGAGCCTCTCGCCTTAGCGCGCGCTTCACTTGCCTCCATGCGCGGGCTCCTCTCACCTCCCCGCTCGTCCTCCTCTCGCCGCCTCACGCGTGCATCTCTCGCCTCCCCGCGCGTGCATCTCTCGCCTCCCCGCGCGTGCTTCTCCCTCCACCCCGCGCGCGCCCCTCTGGCCTCCCCGCGCAGCATCCTCTCACCTCCCCGCACGTGCGACACTCGCCTCCCCTCGCGAGCTCCTCTCTCCTCACCTCCAATGCTTGCTCCCCTCCCCTCCCCGCGCATGCTCCTTTCTCCTCACCTCCCCACGTGTGCGACTCTCTGCTCACCCTGCGTGCGGCTCTCGCCTCCCCGCACGTGCTTCCCCCTCCTCACCTTGCGTGCTTCTCTCGCCTCCCCGCGCGTGCTCCTCACTCCTCACCCTGCGTGCTCCTCTCGCCTCCCCGCAAGTGCCCCTCTCTCCTCACCCTGCGTGCTCCTCTCGCCTCAACGCACGTGCTCCTCTCTCCTCACCAAAGGGCGTCCTCAAGCCTCCCCGCGCGTGCTCCTCTCTCCTCCCCGCGCGTGATCCTCTCTCCTCACCGTGCGCCTCTCTCCTCACCGTGCGAGCGCCTCTCTCCTGACCTTGCGTGCTCCTCTGCTCCTCTGTTCCCCCTCTCCCCCTCTTTTTCTGCCCTGCTCCACTTTTCCCCCCTGCTCCTCTTTCGCTCTCTGCTTCTCTTTCCCCCCTCTGCTTCTCTTGTCCCCCTCCACTCATCCTTGCCCCCTCGCTCCCTTCCATCCCACTCAACTGCCTCCCCTCGCGTGCTCCTCTCGCCTTTATAGCGAAATGAGGGTCTCGCCTCATTTCGTTGCCTCCCCACACCATCCCGCATGAGCGGCTCCTGCCACCCCTCGCGTTCTCCTCTCTGTTCACCCACTCGTTCTCGTCTCGCCTCCCCGCGCATGCTCCTCTTTCCACGCCTTGCGCGCTCCTCTCGCCACCCCTCGCGTGCTCCTCTCGCCACCCCTCGCGTGCTCCTCTCGCCACCCCTCGCGTCCTCCTCTCGCCTTTATAGCGAAATGAGGGTCTTGCCTCATTTCGTGGCCTCCACCCATCATCCCGCATGTGCTCCTCCTGCCACCCCTCGCGTTCATCTCTCTGTTCCCCTACTCGTTCTCCTCTCGCATCCCCGCGCATGCTCCTCTCTCCTCACCTTGCGCGCTCCTCTCGCCACCCCTCGCGTGCTCCTATCACCTCCCCTCGCCATCTCCCCTCGGACAGGTGGGGTGCTCCTCTCTCCTCACCTCCCGTGCTCCCCTCTGGCAGGTGGGGTGCTCCTCTCTCCTCACCTCCCGTGCTCCACTCTGACAGGGCAGGGTGCTCCTCTCTCCTCACCTCCCGTGCTCCCCTCTGACAGGGCATGGTGCTCCTCTCCTCTCGCCTCCCGTGCTCCACTCTGGAATGTGGGACGCTCCTCTCTCCTCACCTCCCGTGCTCCCCTCTGACAGGGCAGGGTGCTCCTCTCTCCTCACCTCCCGTGCTCCACTCGGACAGGGCAAGGTGCTCCTCTCTCCTCACCTCCCGTGCCCCACTCTGACAGTGCAGGGTGCTTCCGGACCTGTTGTTTAGTGCCTGACCTGCCCACCCTACCCTACACAGCCAACACAATTCAATGACCTGCGTAATCCTCTGTTCCCCCCCCCCCTCCCCCCTCCCAACCCATTCACTCCCTAACCCCTCCCTCTCCCTTGTTGTTCTCTGCCTGATGTTCCCTTTTCTCACCCTCTAAACCAGTCCACCTCATCAGCCATGTCTTCATGGAGACGTACTCCTCGGAGACGGCTGACGCTTGGATTCAGGATTGGGGAGGAGGGTTCCGAGGATGATGAGGAGGAGAGGGGTCGGCGATGTGGAGAATCCCTGACGAGATTGATTTTGGGATGAGGTCAAATGATGCTAGGTCAATTGTCAATGTGGCCACGCAAGAGTCTGGAATTTACTGATTGTTAGCAAGGGAGGGATGGTTATCGGGTACGATACACCCTGTACATGTGTTCCTTTTTTTACACAGACTGCAATAGTTTGACATGTGGGTGGCTGACCATCCAGCTATGATGGATTGATCAATGAAGAAGCCCTAGGTATGTTTTTTGATGAGGAAGGACATGTTTCACTTCTCAGCTTCTAGCCATCGGGGAGCGCGTTGCGTCATTTGCCTCCACAACTTGTGAAAAAAACGGCATGCTCACGTGCACGGTATTAGTGCGAGACAAGCACACGCTTAGAGTTACACGTGAACACGTGTAGGATGAGTGATGAATGGGGCTGATGGTGACTTGGCTGATGTCCAACGCTGCTTGCCCTAGCCCTTGCGGATCTGAGCACAAAGAGAGGCGGGAGGGTCGAGACAGGTGGAGAAACAAGTACACAAAAAGTGGAGAGGTGGAGACAGGTACTACGGAAACAAGATTACAAAAAGAGGTGCATAGTGTATGTATCAGGCCAGACAGTACACTTGGGAGTGTGTCTCAGTGTAGCGCATGTGGGGCGGACAGAGCAGCCACGGCGAGCGGAACGTGCACTACGGACAGCATGAGCAATGCAGAGCAGACAGTGCAATGACTCACCTCCCGTGTGAGGTCTCGGCCACTCTCACCAGAGATATGCAGCATGCTCTCCGTTGTGGTCATGCAGGGGGGGATAGGAATGTGGGACAGGAGAGAGGATGGGACAGGCAAGGGAGGGGAACGGGACTGAACCAGTATTGGGAGCTGGACAAGGGGAAGGGGATGGGGCGGGGGGCGGGACGGGAAAAAGGGGGAGAGGGAATGGGTGAGAGGGGAGACGGTAGTGGGGGAGGGTGGCCCCTTCACTCAAGAACGAAGAACGCCCCTCAAACCCGTCCCAAGCCTGTATGAGCACCATGGAGGCATACGAGGACGGCCGTGAGGATGGTAGCACGTACCTGGCTCAGGAAGTTCAGGCTCATGCACGTGGGGCGATGGTTGGCGATCAGGGTGGCTGAGATGCCCGCAGGTTAGTGGTGTTGCTGGCCGAAAGGTGGCTGCGTGCTGGAATGAGGAGGCAAGGACAGAGGGTTGAAGGAGGAAAGATTGGAATGGAGGAATCAGTTTTAAGGAGCGACAGGTAGGGAAATGAGGAACGACTGGAAGGGAAATGAGGGCGGATGGGAGGAAGGGAGGATGAGAGGAAAGGAGGATGTGGGGAAGGGGGGATGAGAGGAATGGAGGAGGAGAGGAAGGGAGGATGAGAGAAAGGGAGGATGAGGAGAGAGGATAAGAGGAAGGGCGGATGGGACGAAGGGAGGATGAGAGCAGGAGGGGATGAGAGGAAGGGAGGATGCGAGGAAGGGCGGATGAGAGGAAGGGAGGATGCTAGGAAGGGTGGACGAGAGGAAGGTTGGATGAGAGGAAGGGCGGATGAGGGGGTGGGAGGACGAGAAGACGGGTGGACAAGAGGAAGGGTGGATGATAGGGAGGGCGGTGGGGGGGGGGGGGGCGGAAGTAGGGGAGAGAGGACGAGAGGAAGGGAGGACGTGGGGAAGGGCGGATGAGAGGAAAGGAGGATGAGAGGACAAGAGGACGTGAGGAAGGGGGGATGAGAGGGAACCACCACGAGAGGAAGGGGGGAAGAGGGGAACAGAGGATGAGATGAAGGGCGGATGGGGGGAAGGGCGGATGGGATGAAGGGCGGATGAGGGGGAGGGCGGATGATGGGGAGGGAGGACGAGAAGAAGGGTGGATGAGAGAAAGGAGGATGTGAGGGAGAGACGATAAGAAGGTGAGAGGATGAGAGGAAGGGCGGATGAGAGGAGAGGAGGATAAGAGGAAGGGCGGATGAGAGGAAAGGAGGATGAGAGGAAGGGGGGATGATAGAAAGGTTGGATGAGAGGAAGGGGGGATGCATTGAAGGTTGGATGAGATGAAGGGCGGATGAGGGGGAGGGCGGATGAGGGGGAGGGAGGACGAGAAGAAGGCCCCCGTAGAGGGAGGGCGGACGAGGGGGAGGGCGGATGAGGGGGAGGGCGGATGAGGGCGCGTGGCGAAAGAAGGGTAGGGATGACGAGTGGAAATGAGGACGACAGGAGGGGCGGATGAGAGGGAGAGAGGATGTGAGAGAAGGGCGGACGAGGGGAAGGGCGGATGGGAGGAAGGGGGGATGTACGGAATTGTGAGCGACAGGTAGCGAAATGTGGGCGATGGGCAGGGAAACGAGGGCGACGAGAGGGGAAATGAGGGCTACGGGAAGGGAAATGTGGGCGAGGGGGACGCCATGAGTGCGGCGGGAATGGAATTTAGCGCGAAGGGCAGGGAAACGAGGGCGACGGGGTGGAAATGTGTGAGAGGGGACGGGAAATTAGTGCGACGGGAAGGGTGATGTGGCCGACGGGAAGGGAAACGAGGGCGACGGGAACGGAAGTGAGTGCGACGGGAAGGGAAATGGGGCGACGGGAAGGGATTTGTGGCCGACGGGTCCGGTAATGAGGGTTCTCGGGAAGGGAATGGAGGGCGACCGGACTCGGGAAGTGTGGGCGTCTCGAAATATTGGATACGAGGGCGACGGGCCGCGAAATGCGTGCGACGGGAAGCTGAAATGCGTGCGACGGGAAGCTGAAATGCGTGCGACGGGAAGCTGAAATGCGTGCGACGGGAAGCTGAAATGTGGGCGTCGGGAAGTTGAAATGTGGGCGACGGGAAGCTGAAATGCGTGCGACGGGAAGCTGAAATGCGTGCGACGGGAAGCTGAAATGCGTGCGACGGGAAGCTGAAATGCGTGCCGCGGGCCGCTGAAATGCGTGCGACGGGAAGCTGAAATGTGGGCGACGGGAAGCTGAAATGTGGGCGACGGGAAGCTGAAAATGTGGGCGACGGGGGGCTGAGATGAGCCCGACGGGAGGCTTCTCACCATGCGCTATGTGAATGGCCGGCGCTCGCAAACGGCGGGGAGGGCCCACGTGAGGGGCAGGGAGGAAGGCTTGATGCTGGGGGCGCCTCGAGCGCGTGGGAATCTAAGCTGCACCGAGTGGTGGCGTAACAAGGCTATGTGGGGCGCCCCGTCTCATACGTCCACCCTGTTCCCTATGTGTGCGTCCTCAACACCCTAAAAATCGCGCCTTTCCGGGTCCATCGATTAGGACATTCGCTCCTAATGGCTCCTCCTCGTTTTTCTAGAAGCTAAGGTGGCGCCTGGTTGAAGGGGACTTAGGAGTAGTTATGTTTGTTCGAGTGCCTGAGTTTGCCTGTTCAAACTGTGCACACTTTCCCTTCGCGTGCTTCTCAGGTGAGTCGAACTTGGGAAGATGGGTCGTGTGCCATGTTTGTTCCAACCAATCAGCAAGTGCACAGTTTGTGGCGAACTGTTTTCAGTCGCAAGGTGGTTTTGTTTTTTCGCGTGTCACTCAACCCATCCGAACCTCCAACTGGCAGCCCGCCGAACCTACAAAAACTCAGTTGACCCCCGTTGAGTAATTCAGGTCTTGGGCTTTAACCTGTGCGCTTGGGGGAGCCAACACTCGACCTTGAGCAATCATTAGACCGCATTGTACCGAGCACAGAACACTCGAAGAGCGTGAAATTCGTCCAAACGTCTAGTAGAGCACCGAACCACTAAACTTTGTCGAGCCTATTCACCAGGTTCCGCCCAAGTTAGTCTGTCCACTCATAGATGTGTCCGATAAAAACACTCATAGCAGAAAGGGCAAATCGTTCCCTTCCCACACTAGTTTTTGCGACTTCAAAGTTTACAGCACCACTCAAGTGTAAATTAGGGGACACTTGACCTTATACAACATCACCTATGATTGCAAGATTACCAGCATAGACAATTCAAAACATAAAGAGTAGATACTGTATATACACTCTTATAGCCATAAAGAAACAAACATGTATGAATTCATGTCTTTTATACTAATTATTGTGTACGTAGGAATGCAAATCTAGCTCGACATGTGTGACATCATAATCAAAAGTATACATCAGATTATGTTCGATGCTCCAAAGAGGTGTCAAATGTTGTAGCCTATAGTGAGGATTGTCTTAGGGGGTACAAAACTTAGGGTTAGCTATATGTACCTCAACCAACATCAATGCATCATTCATTCCTCATTCTGACATGGTATCAGTTAGGTTAGGATCCTGTGGGATCCCATTCCACCGCTCTCCGTTCGTACCTCCCGAGCCTGATCCTAGCTCTCATTCGTTCGTCAAGGTCCCGTTGTTCCCGAGCCTAGCGCCGAGCCTAGCTCTCATTCGTACCCCCCCCCCCCCCCTTTTTTCCCCTCGTCGCGTCGCCTTCCCCCCGTCGCGTCGCGCCCGCCCTTTCCCCCCGTCGCGTTGCGCCCGCCCTTTCCCCCCGTCGCGTCGCCTTCCCCCCGTCGCGCCAGCCCTTTCCCCCTGTCGCGTCGCTTTCCCCCCGTCGCGTCGCGCCCGCCCTTTCCTCCCGTCGTGTCGCGCCCGCCCTCTCCCCTCGTCGCGTCGCCCGTCCCCGCAGCGCCCGCTGCTGTCGCCCGCGGCCGCGCTCGTCGCCGCCGCGCCTGCCGCCGTCGCCCGCCCCCTGCGCGCCTCGCCGCGGCGACCGCCGCCGTCGCCCGCCGCTGCGCGCGTCGCCGCTGCGCCCCCTGCCGTCGCCCGCTGCGCGCGCTGCTGGCCCCTGCTGCCGAGCGCGCCACCGTCGCCCGCCGCTGCGCCCGCTCCCGTTGCCCGCTGCTTCGTCTGCTGTTCGCTCCCACTGTCACGCCCGCTGTGGCGTCCGCTCCTCCCCTGTCCCAGAGTACCGCCGAACCCTAATTTGCCTCTCACCTACTGCTGTCCCCTGGCTCCTCTTTCGCGTTCGTTCTAGCTATGGCGACTCAGCGAGTTCTTCGTTTCGACGCTGACGGTAGACCTCTTGACTTTTCCGTCTGGCTCCTTCGCGCTCGCCGTCTGTTAGAGAGTCAGGTCCAGGCAGGCGAGACCCTCTGGGCGCACGCTACTGGTGCCCTCCCTGCGCCCCCCGACCCTACGCCTTTAGGACCTGCCCCTGACGACGCCGCTAGAGCTCACTTTGCCACCCAGCGAGCTGACCAGACGGCTTGGACGTCGCGTGACGCTGCGGCCTGCATCGCGCTCAGCAGCCTCCTCCCTGAGTCTGAGGAGGTTCACTTCACTCAGGTTCGCACCGCTGCTGAGTACCTCACTGCGATTAAGGCCCGCTACTCTACTCCCACTACTGTCTCTCTTGGCCGCCTTTTCCTCCCGTTCCTGTTTCCTGACCTAGCGTCTTTTGAGCGCTCTACTGACTTGATCGCTCACCTCCGCTCGCTCGACGCTAGTTACCGCGCTGCTTGCACTGAGGCACAGCTTGCACTGCTTCCTCCCCCTATGGCGATTACTATCTATTTCATCGCCACTAGCCTCCCTGACCGCCTTGCCTCCGTTCGTGACGTGCTTCTGCTGAAGCACCCTAGTGAGCTCACCGTCGAGGTCCTTGAGTCTGCGCTCAAGGACGTCGAGAGCAACCTTCGCTCGGTAGCCGCTGCCTCTGGTGCTGTGCCCCCCCCACTCTTCCACGGGTGCACAGTCCCGCAGTTACCCACCTTTACTGCCTCTCTCGCCACTGCCGCTACTGACGCGACTGCAGCTGCTGTTACGACTGCGTCGCGGTCCCGCGGTAGGGGTGGCAAGAAGGGCGGTTCTGGTGGTGGTGGTGGTGGTGGAGGCGGAGGTAGTGGAGGTGGCGTTGCGACTGGCGGTGGTGGGAGTGCAGGACCTGGAGAGACGTCTCGTGCAGCGACAGGTGACTCTACTGCGCCTGCTGGTGGTGGCGACGCCCGAGTTCGTCAGTCGCCTCCCGTACTGCCGGCCCCGGTGGGTGGAGCAGCGGCGTGGTACCAGGCCCAGCGTCAGCAGCAGCTTCAGCAGCAGCAGCAGCCCCTCTCCTCCCAGCAGCCTCAGCAGCAGCAGCGGCCGCAGCTGGCTCCGGGGTCGGGGCTGCGTCAGCCCCAGCGCGGTGCTGCTTACCCTCCCTGCACCTATCAGGTTCTGACAGGTCCTCGCCGAGGCCACCCTTGTGGTCGCTTTCACCCCCCTGGTCAGTGTTTTGCTCAGCTCACTGACACGGTTCGTTTGGTCTACGGGGTTGGTGCTCCTGCCCCTGACTGGCTTCCTCTTGTTCAGCGTTACGGCTCCGCTCTGTGGGGCATGTCTGCTGAGCAGTTAGCAGATCTGATTGGAACTCCTCATGCTATGTATGCTGTTGTTGACTCTAGTGTTTCTGACTCTGTTTACTCTGGTGTTGTTAGCTTAGGTGCTAGCCTTGCTCAGTTGCCTGTTGCTAGTGTAGTTTCTTGTGTAGACTCTAGTCCAGCGCCTACCTCGGAGGACACTTCGCTGTCGTTCACGCTGGACTCTGGAGCCTCGCACTGCTTCTTTCGTGACAGCACGACACTTACACCACTTCCTGCACCTGTCTCCGTGGCGTTGGCTGATCCCACCTCGGGACCGGTCACAGCGCGTCACACTACTACCTTGCCGTGTCCTGCTGCTCCCTCCGGGTCTCTCACTGGGTTTCACGTCCCCTCGTTCTCGAGGAACTTGGTGGGCGTACGACCCCTTGTGAGCCAGCACGTGGGTGTGTGGTTTTCGGGTGAGACAGCGGTGTGTGTTGACGAGGGCTCTTACCGGCCCCTTGCCACCTTTACAGCTGAGCCGGGCTCCGGTCTCTACACTCTTCACACTGGCCCGCTGGCGCAGCAGCAGCCGCAGCAGCAGCAACAGCAGCAGCAGCAGCCGCAGCCGCAGCAGCAGCCGCTCCTACTGCCCCCGGCCCCTGTTCCGCCCTCCGCTCGAGTCCCCGCGTCTCACCAGGTTGCTCCTTCCCCCCAGGTAGCTGTTGTCAGAATCCCAGTCACTAACCACTGGGATAAAAGGGCTTGTTTGTATAGCGGGTGAGTGCGCCCATAACCCCCCAGGCCGACATGCCTGTAACCCTTCCCTAGGATCATCGGGGATCTCCAGTGGACCTCTGACACCCCCCCGCACTGGGATGCCCGAAGTGCACACACCGGGAATCGAACCCGAGACCTTCGCTCTGATACCATGTCAGAATTGAGAGGAATGGATGATCGATTAGGTTAGGGGAGGGGGTACAAGAGAGTGTCGAGAGAATAGAAGTACCCTCTAAGAAACACCCCTACACAACCTAGAACTAAATTATAACAAACATATAATTTGACACACCCCCATAGGTGAAGTAGGGGTGACAGCCAAACCTAACAGTGGTCACAAGACCAGTCAAACAGAAGAGCAAACAAGACAAAGCTCAGGGTGGATCTCAAGGACACCACACAGTCTGAGCACAAGCAGGTGGCCACAAGGCCAGTTCACATGCAGGTTTATAACAAAGCAAGAGATACAGTGATCACAACCTAGCAAGAGTAAACATGCAGGTATATATAGTGATCACAGTACAAGCAGGGTCAAGAAGTAAGCAAGTGAGGTCCAGTAGGCACAAGGCCTAGCAGAGTGCAGAAACGCTGATACCATGTCAGAATCCCAGTCACTAACCACTGGGATAAAAGGGCTTGTTTGTATAGCGGGTGAGTGCGCCCATAACCCCCTAGGCCGACATGCCTGTAACCCTTCCCTAGGATCATCGGGGATCTCCAGTGGACCTCTGACAGCTGTGTCTGGTCAGGTTCCTGCGTCTGGTCCAGTCGCTGCGTCTTGCTCCTGCCGGTCCCTTGCCCACCCCACCGTCCTGTGGCACCACCGGATGGGGCACCCGTCCCTTCCTCGTCTGCGCACTATGTCTCGTCAGCGTCTTGTCTTAGGCCTCCCGCGTGTCTTGCCGTCGCTGCCGCCTTCGCTTGCGCCGCCGTGCGGTCCCTGCGTCGAGGGTCGGCTGCGCGCCACCCCTCACTCCTCCTCCCTTCGTCCGGCCACCGAGCCTTTTGAGACGCTCCACTTGGACGTCTGGGGCCCCGCCTCTCGTCAGGGCCCTGAGCGTGAGCGTTTCTTTTTGGTGGTCGTTGACGACTACTCCCGCTACACCACAGTGTTCCCCCTGGCGAAGAAGTCTGAGGTGACTTCTACGCTGATCAGGTGGTTGCTTACCACGCAGGACACTCGTGGTCGTCGTGTCAGCTGTCTCCACTCCGACCGCGGGGGTGAGTTTCGCTCCGGCATTCTCGCTGGATTCTGTCGCGAGCAGGGCATTCGTCAGTCCTGGACGCTTCCAGAGTCCCCACAGCAGAATGGGGTTGTTGAGCGCCGCATAGGCTTGGTCATGGAGATCGCCCGCACCTCCCTGACTCACGCCCGTGCCCCCCATTTTCTGTGGCCCTACGCGGTCAGGTACGCCGCGCACCAGCTGAACCTCTGGCCACGCGTCTCTCGGCCAGAGGCTTCACCGACCAGTCTTTGGACCGGGTCCCCTGGTGTTGCGTCGAGGTTTCGTGTCTGGGGGTGCTTGGCTCTTGTCCGCGACACCTCCGCAGACAAGATCTCGCCTCGCGCTGTTCCTTGTGTCTTCCTTGGTTTCCCAGAGGACTCCTCTGACTTCACCTTTTACCACCCTCCCTCTCACCGGTTCTTTGACTCCCGTGACGTCCGTTTCGAGGAGTCCACCCCCTACTACGTCAGGTACCCCAGTCGAGGTCTCCCGGTCCCTCCCCCCCCTCTCTTCCAGACCGCCGCCCCCCCTCCTGCTCCCCCGGTACAGCCTCCCCCCCCTGGTCCAGCCCCGTCTGGTGTGTCTCAGGCTAGCCCTCCCCCTTCGGTAGCCCCTCCGGTACAGCCTCCCTCCCCACAGTCTTCCTCGCCGCGTCCTGCAGGTGCTCGCTCTAGAGAGGTTGGTACTGAGACAGTTCCTGTACCGGTTTCTGGTTCTGGGGGTGCTGGAGTTGGAGCTGAGCCGCGGGTTGCAGAGGACTCTCGTCTTCCGGGAGCTGGTGCTGGTCGTGCGGAGTCTGGGGGTGCTGCGTCTGGGGGTGAGGGTGAGACCCCTTCGGTTTCTGGTGCGTCTGGGTCTGGAGCTGGTGTTGGTGCTGACTCTGGGGGTGGTGCGCCTGGTGCTTCGGAGGTGGACTCTGGGGCTGCCGCTGCCCCGGACACTACTACTACCCCCCACCCCTACCCGACCAGGTTCCAGGCTCGTGTTCGCCGTGCTCGTGAGGAGCAGCTGGAGTTGGAGCGGCTGGAGGAGCAGGAGCAGCAGCAGCAGCAGCAGCCGCCTCCTCCTCCTGTCTCGGGTCTTCGGACCCTTGGTCTCCCCTCTCGCTCTCCTTCCTCCTCCCCCTCTCCTCCCGTCTCTGGTCCTCCGCTTCCTCCTCCTGACCCCTCTCCCGCTGTTTTCCCTCGTTCTCAGTCTTCGTTGTCCCCTCCTCCTTCTCAGACTTGGGCCTCTCGTCGCTCCCCTCGTGCTCGTCCCTCGTCTCCTGTTCCCTTCACTGACCTTCGTACTGCCTTACTTCGTTCTAGTCCACCTCGTCCGTCTCCGTCTGTGCTTTTGTCTCCTCTTGAGTCGGCTCTCACTGCGTCGCTTCCTACTCCTGTCACTGACTACTACCGCACATACCGTCCTGTTCTCTCTCGTGTTCTCGCCTCGCTTGTTACTCACCCTCGTGCCTCTGTGTCCTCTGTGTCCGCTCTTACTGCCGCAGTCACTGACTTTGCCTCTACCCGCTGCCTTAACTTCGCCACCGGTCTTGTGGCTGCTCCTCCTTCCAGTCCTCTGGCCGTTGGGGGTGTGTCTGCCCTTGGCTGTGACGCCCTAGAGGACAGGCAGTTTGAGCTAGAGTTCCTGGCAGCCGCTTCCCCTCATCTCTGTGCCATGCTCCTCGCCCTTGAGGGTGACCCAGACGCCCTTGACATTCCGACTCCTCGCACTTACGCTGAGGCAGTGTCAGGGCCTTGGGCCTCTCAGTGGAGAGCTGCCATGGACGCAGAGATGGCCTCCTACAGATCCACAGGCACCTACGTCGATGAGGTTCCCCCTCCTGGGGCGAACGTAGTCGACGGCATGTGGATCTACAGGGTGAAGCGGCCACCGGGATCTCCCCCGGTCTTCAAGGCGCGTTACGTGGCTAGAGGTTTCAGTCAGCGCGAGGGAGTTGACTTCTTTCAGACCTTTGCGCCTACCCCGAAGATGACCACTCTTCGGGTGTTACTACACGTAGCAGCACAGAGAGACTACGAGTTACACTCTCTCGACTTCTCCACTGCTTTCCTTCAGGGCAGTCTTCACGAGGAGGTCTGGCTACGTCGTCCCTCTGCCTTCACTGGCACCTTCCCTCCTGGGACCCAGTGGAGGCTGAGGCGACCTGTCTACGGTCTTCGCCAGGCCCCTCGTGAGTGGCACGACACTCTGCGTTCTACCCTCTCTGACCTTGGGTTCCAGCCGTCTTCTGCCGACCCGTCGCTGTTCGTTCGTCGCGGCTCCACACCGTTCTTTGTTCTGGTCTACGTCGACGACCTCGTTTTCGCCACTGCTGACAAGGTTGATTTGGCACACGTGAAGTCCGAACTGCAGAAGAGACACACCTGCACTGACCTTGGTGAACTGCGCCACTACCTTGGCCTGCAGATCACCAGGGACAGAGCTGCTCGCACCATTACACTTTCACAGTCACACATGGTGCAGTAGGTCCTTCAGCGGTTCGGGCTTCAGCACTCCACAGGTCAGCGCACACCTCTTGCTGTTGACCACAGACTCACTGGACCCTTTCCTGACGAGCCGTTTGAGCCTAGTGGTCCCTACGCAGAGCTGGTGGGTTGCCTCATGTACCTGATGACTTGTACTCGCCTGGACCTCGCCTTCCCTCTCAGCGTCCTTGCGCGCTTTGTTGCGCCAGGGAGACACCGTCCTGTTCACTGGACAGCAGCTGTGAGGGTGGCGAAGTACCTAGCGACAACATCAGGCGTGGGGCTAGTTCTTGGAGGGCAGCAGTCTGTCGTACTTACTGGTCACTGTGACTCTTCTTACGCTGACGACGCTGAGACTCACAGGTCTACTCAGGGGTACTGTTTCAGCCTGGGTTCTGGAGCTGTTTCCTGGCGGTCCACGCGCTCCTCTTCGGTCTCGACCTCTACAGCTGAGGCTGAGATCTACGCTGGTGCCATGGCGGCACAGGAGTTGCGTTGGTTGACGTTCTTGCTTGCCGACCTTGGTGAGCGGCCGAGCTCTGCACCGACCTTGTTCACTGACAACAAGGCGTCGATTCTCCTTTGTCGAGAGCCGCGACTGGAGAGCAGAGTGAAGCACATTCACGTCAGGTACTTTCTTCTGCGAGAGTTGCAGAGACGTGGACAGGCTCGCTTCGAGTTTGTGGAGTCCGAGGCCAACACTGCAGACATCTTCACCAAGGCGCTTCCGCCTTGTGACCACCAGAGGTGCTGTGTGCAGTTAGGCCTTGTTGACACTGGTTCTCGTCTTGTGTAGACTTGAGTTGACTGTTTGTCTTGCTTGTACATTTGCTGTATATCTTGTGAGTTCTTGGACTGGCCTTGTGGCCACTGGTGTTTGTGCTCAGAGTGTGTGGTGACGTTGTGATCCACCCTGAGCTTTGTTTCTTGGACTGGTCTTGTGACCGTACTCTTTTGGTTCTGCTAGACACCCCTCACTTAGGCTATGGGGGTGTGTCAAATGTTGTAGCCTATAGTGAGGATTGTCTTAGGGGGTACAAAACTTAGGGTTAGCTATATGTACCTCAACCAACATCAATGCATCATTCATTCCTCAACCTGACAAGATACTGTATTAAACGTGTGTGGGCGACCAGATGGAAAACGAATCTCGCGATGACTGTCTTGGATGGTCACGATTCCCTCGATTGCCTGTTTCTGCGGCAGATCGCGTTCGTGTGCATCTCTACGTCCGTAGACAATCTCACGAGCTTTCAATACTTCCCTTTTCCCCCTTCACATTCACTGGTGCTGTTCGCCAGCAAATCGTAATTTGAACAGAAGAGATGGCATCGGCATCGCGACCGCATCTGGAAACGGAGGCGGAACCCTCCTCCAAGGTTTGGGCGTAATGGCGCCCGAGAAACTTCTCACGTCCGATAGGCGAAATTACGCAACCGCATCGGGAACCTCCGTCCCCACCTTCCCCCCAATGGCGCGAAACTTTAGCCTCACTGACCCTTGTGCTGCCCGATGACCAAAAATTGCTCGACGTGAGTAAAAAATGCAAATAAAACCCAACGCCACACAAACACAACCCCCGCCACCTTGTGCACATGCCCAGACACAACTCACAACCTACCCCCTTGCGGGCGGCACTTCGAAGGTGTGTTCGGGAGGGGAAAAATGGGGGGTATTCGAACCCCCCCTTTGTCAAACAAATGGCTCGTTCAGAGGTTCCCACCTGAACGGCAATGCGACGGCTGTGCCATCGCTGTGCTTTGAAAAGCGCGGCATGGCGATGTAAAAAACAAGCAGCAGAAAGCTAGAACAGGCAAAGAGGGGTTTCACTAGCAGCAGTTGGGATACATATAGCAAACCCTAATTTGGGCTATACTCGCTATAGAGTACCCCACTGCAGACTAGACAAACATCACATTCTGACACACCCCCATAGTCAAAGTGGGGTATAATCAGCACAGCAAAGAGTCACATAATAAGTGCACAAGCACAAACAAAGCTAGAGGCAGTCACAGAGGGCAAGTGAGGAGGAGGAGGGACTGTGAGAGGAGAGGAGATTGGAGGCGACGGTTGAATCTGCAGACACACGGGCAACAGGAGCGGCTGGCGCAGCGGCTACCGGAGCAAGGGCCCCGGACTACTGGAGTAACTGACTCTGCGACTAAGACGAGCGGCAGGAGCAACGGACCCACGGGCGACTGGCGCAGCAGGCTCGCTGGGCTACCGGAGCACGCCGACTCCGGACTACTGGCACTGCTGGCAACACGACGGCTACCTCCGCTCAACCTCCCCCACTGTCGCCGACCCCCTCTCACACACCCCTTGCTGCACCCCTAGCTCCACTCCCACGACACCCCCCTAGCGCCACTCCCTCGGCTCCCACACATCCACCCCCCTCAGCGGCAGCTGCAGCAGTGGGAGACGGAGGAGGAGGAGGAGCAGGGGACGGCGCACACACCCGTCACCCCCAGACCCGCCCTAACCCCCGCCACCCCCAGACCCTCCACACGGCTGCACGCCAGCACGCAGTCGAAGGAGGAGGGGGCGGGGGAGGGCAGACGGCGGCGAGGAGGGGTGGCCCGCTGGTCCCCCGGGGCGCCACGACGGGCGACGGGAGGGGCTGACGCGCGGGCCCACGGGGCGCCATGACGGGCGACAGGAGGGGGGCTGCGCGCGGGCCCCCAGGGCAGGCGCTCGACGGACAGGGCAGGCGCGCGCGGGGCAGGGCAGGTGCGCGCGACGGGTAGGGCAGAGCGCGCGATAGGCAGGACAGCAGCGGAAGCGAATGGTGGGCCCATCCACAGGCTTGGGAGGGTCGACCTGCTCTGATAGCATGTCAAAAACAAGCAGCAGAAAGCTAGAACAGGCAAAGAGGGGTTTCACTAGCAGCAAGTAGGATACATATAGCAAACCGTAATTGGGCTGTACTCACTATAGAGTACCCCACTGCAGACTAGACAAACAACACATTCTGACAGGCGATGGCATGGCTTGGGGATGGAATTTTGCCTGGGAACGAAGTTGCGTCCCCGCTTCCATATGCCGTCAGAGCAGTTCGATTTGGTGGACAAATGGGGGCGTTTGTTAGACACCCACTTGGATTGTTGGTTTGGACGGTAGGGGAGGCTCGACACCTTTTTTACGGGCTGACCAGGCTAACGGAGGTAAACGAACCCTGACTGACGGGATCAGGGAGGCGAGACCCACCTTCCTGATCCCGTCGTTATCCCGTGGTTTTTTGCTTCACAGGTGCTGGCGAATAGCACCACTATTTTGTTGCCCGCGACTAACGCCAGAATACATGGCTAGATACTCGAACTTTGGCAGGGTCAACTAGTGAAGCTACTATCCTGTTTAGTTGCATAATGCTCTCCAAATAATGCTGCTGCTCGTTCCAAAAGACTCTCACCTTGCCATATCATCACCAATGCTGAACCTGATTAGAAGCCACAAACGGATGAGGCCTTGCTGGAAGCCACTGCGTTGCGCTATTGGTTCGCATTCCTATCGAATGCGTTCCAGAAACTCGTCACTTTCCAGAAACTTATCACTTGTATCGCGTTCCTAAAATTCATTTTTTTTTTCTCGTCTTCGGGACTCATTCGAGCTAAGCACACATCGTGTTCCTAGCCTCGAAGCTCCTTCGTTCCCCGCGACTCACGCCGAGCCAAGCACGCGTCGCGTTCCTAGGATTCGCCATGGCGCGGTGGTTGTTGCGCTTGGCTCATGACCCTAACTCGCAGCATAAATTCACAGCGCAGGCACAGTCAGAAGGAAGCCTGCCATTCATCCATTTCCGAGATTCTATCATCTCTTTCCAGTTCTTCCGTTACGCTAGACTATTTTGGAGGCGGCTCAAGATTCTACCCTTTCTTTCCAGTTCTTCCGTTACGCTAGACTATCCTTGCATTAGATTATCATCATGGGGTCGATGCGCGCCTCTCCTGCCGGACTCCTTCTCCTTGCCCTTGCCCTAATCGCCGGTCAGTCTTCTTCCCTCTTATTTCTGCAAAATCTATGACTCGTGATCAGCCCTTTCCCTATCAGGTCCATGCCTTTCTCGCTGCTACTTCCTTCCTGATCCCTTTTTTTCCCACCTCCACAGTTTTTTTCAGCTCTATTCTCTCTTCTTCGCCTCTTTGCTCTCTCATATCTGCTCTCTGTTTTTCTCCGCACAGCGTCTTCCTTGTCCTCTGCAGCAGTTCAGATTATTGAGGCAGAATATGGCGACAATACAGTGAAAAGCGTGACTCAGCGAATGACACACCGTAGTATGCTCGCTGCCTCCACCAACGGAAGCGCCACCAGCGGCAGCGCTAGCGTGGTTGCGACGGAGGTGGAGGTGGGAGTGACGCGGCTGAGCTTCAGCGCGAAGCGCTGCGTGAGCGTGCCTAAGAAGGCGATGCGGAGTAACGTGACCGTGTGGTGGAAGGGCAGTGATGCCTCCAGCTCCGGGGGGGACTCGAGCTCGAGCAACGGTGATTCGGGCAGCAACGTGAAAGCACGGGGCGTGCAGTGCGCGCAGGTTAAGTTTTTCAAGAAGGGCGGCTGCAAAGGCAAGGCACTGGATGGCGTGGTGAACCCGCGCACTGCTAGCATGCTGATGTGAGTTTAGGGTTTCACGGAGGGGAGGGGATGGGAAGGGAAGGGTGGCTGCAAAGGCAAGGCGCTGGATAGCATGGTGTGGGGAACCCGCGCGCTGTTGGCGATACGTCATTGTGAGTTTGAATCCCAGAGGGAAGGGGAGGGGGAGGGGAAATGGGAGGGACGTGTTCTTGAGGCGCCTTGAGATTTTGTTTGAGAGCATAGTCAACCCGCGCAGGAGATGCATCTTTGTATTCAAGCGGGGAGGGAAAGGGAGGTAAAGGGAGGGGAGGCGAGGGGAAGCAAGTGTACAGGGGCGAGGGGAGGGGAGGGGACAAAATAAGAGTGTTTTCTTAACACGTTGTGATGTATCTTTTGCTTCCACTTTGCAATGCCCTTCAGGTTACCCAGCAGTGTGAAGTGGTTTTTGAGAATTCTCAAAAACCAGTAGATCAACAAGTGGGCTTCCGTGGCATCTGTCCTGTGCGACACTGGTGCGTCATTTGCTGTCCTCTTTTAGAGTCGCCTCCTGGAATCCCGCAGTCCTAGTAATGTGCAATGTTGGTGCGCCATTCACTGACGCCTTTAAAGTCAAGTCGAAACACAAGCAATGCCGTTTGTTCTGTGCGACGGTGGTCTTCTATGCACTGGCTTTGCTCCAAGCACTCTTTGGAAAGGGAGTGACGTAAGGTTGTGTGATTTTTTAAGGGTGAGTATTCCAAAGTTTCTTAGATGCCGATTTCTCTGTTTCTGTGGTGCAGAATATTCTGCATGTAAGGCATTTGGCATATCTTTGTTTGCTGCCCCTTTCTTTTCGCCTCTGCAGTTGACCGTGCATGTGACGTACTGAAATGTGAGCCGGATGGCACCTGTGTGAAGGACCAGAATGGAGAGCGCTATTGCCAGTGGGGTGAGTGAGTGAGTGTATGTGTGTGTGTGTGTTTTTGGGTATGTCTGCTTTTGAGGCGCCTCAAAAGTGGGCTGTGAGCTAGATGGCACCTGTGTGAAGGACCAGAATGGAGAGCGCTACTGCCAGTGGGGTGAGTGAGTGAGTGAGTGTGTGTGTGTGTGTGTGTGTGTGTGTTTTTGGGTATGTCTGCTTTTAAGGCGCCTCAAAAGTGGACTGTGAGCCGGATGGCACCTGTGTGAAGGACCAGAATGGAGAGCGCTACTGCCAGTGGGGTGAGTGAGGCCCTCTCTCCTTTGCTTCAGGCTTTCACGTAGCCCTCTCTCCTCTATCCTCTGCACTGTTCCTCCCTGTGACGCGTTGGGCTGTGAGCCTGGTGGCAACTGTGTGAAGGACCAGAATGGAGAGCGCTACTGCCAGTGGGGTGAGTGAGGCCCTCTCTCCTTTGCTTCAGGCTTTCACGCAGCCCTCTCTCCTCTATCCTCTGCACTGTTCCTCCCTGTGACGCGTTGGGCTGTGAGCCTGGTGGCACCTGTGTGAAGGACCAGAATGGAGAGCGCTTCTACCAGTGGGGTGAGTTTTTTTTTTTCTCTTCTTTCTTTCTTTCTTTCTTTCTTTCTTTCTTTCTTTCTTTCTTTCTTTCTTTCTTTCTTTCTTTCTTTCTTTCTTTCTTTCTTTCTTTCTTTCTTTCTTTCCGTCGATCTTATCCTTCCTGCTCTCCCATCAACACGTGCATTCGTACATCAAGACGCATGTGCACTTGCATTGCATGTGCATCCTTGCAATCACATTCCGCACCTCACCCATCCCCACCCCTCAGAATCGCCCTGTGTCGCCTGCCCTCTGGAGCCACCTGCGAAACCGTGCCTGCAAAGACCAGCATTCCAATACAAGTGCCTTACTGGCCCCACTACCATTGCACTGACGTACCGCACTACACCCATCTCCACCCCCCTTTTCAGACTCACCTTGTGGCAGCTGCCCCACTGGCGCCACCTGCAAGACCGTGCCATCAAAGACCAGCACTCCAATACAAGTGCCCTACTGCGAGTGCCCTGCAGGCTATGGGATGACCGCCACTGAATGTGTTGAGGGTGAGTTTCCACTCCCTCCTCACTTGCCTCACTCTCTCCTCTCCCTACTCGCCTCACACTCTCCTTCTCCTCTCCCTACTCGCCTCACACTCTCCTTCTCCTCTCCCTACTCGCCTCACACTCTCCTCTCCCTACTCGCCTCACTCTCTCTACTTGCCCTCACGGCTGTGGGATGACGCTGCCAGATGTGTTGTGGGTGAGCTTGTTCAGTGCATGCTCTCTCTGCTCTCTACAGTGCCAATGTGAGCAGAACAATGCAAAATGTGGCATGAGAAATGACCATCGACAAAGATGGTAGCAAACGTTTTACCGAGCCCTTCTGTTTCCCGCTCTTTTTCAGGAGGAAAGGACACAGTTGGTGGCAACAGCTACACATTCATCGTTAATCAATCAGCCAAGGACTATACCTTGCGGCCCTACACCCTCCGTTATAACACGGACGGTTGCACGCAGTTCCCAGCTGCAGTGGCTGGAAAGTACACTACGATGTATATCGTATACAGCGTCAAGTCCAATGAGTACAGCCACAAAATCCATGAATTCAGTACGGACAACTGCGAGTGGAACCCTGATTCCCATAAATTTTCGCTCGAGAAACGGCTGGTTACAAAGGTTCATCTGTAAGTGGTTGACTGATCGCTCTCCATTATCATCATCATGCCCGACCCTCCATTATCATCATCATGCCTGACCCTCCATTTTCATCATCATGGCTGACTCTCCATTTTCATCATCATGCCTTCACTGCACTGGTACCTTCTCTCACTTCCCTTTCTGCTCCACTTGTCAGAAGCACTGTTTCCGAGTCATCCTTTTTCTTTGTCATCCCTCCCCTCCCCTCGTTTCTACTGTTTACCAGGAACATGCAGTACCCTCGATATACCTGCTCTGCGAAGTGTTTCAGTCTTTACCCACCAGGGATGTAATCCTTTCCCGAGTAAAAATAGGGGGTGTTTGGTTGTCAGAACCAAACAATAACTTTCCAATGTTGCATCAGGCATGGCTGAATATTATTGACCATGCGCTGGTGCGTGACAAGTGTGTGGTCAAATCGCCACAGCCAGATTTGTCAGAATGTGATGTTTGTCTAGCCTGCAGTGGGGTACTCTATAGCGAGTACAACCCAAATTAGGGTTTGCTATATGTACTCAACTGCCTGCTAGTGAAATCCCCTCCTCCTTCTTTCTGATTCTTGCCTAGTGATTCGACATGCTATCAGAGCAGGTCGACCCTCCTGGGTCGATCCTGTGGGTGGTCCCACCCGATGCTTCCACTGCTGTTCTGCCTATCGCACGCTCTGCGTACGCGATGTTTGCTGCGTGCCGCGCGCCCAAGGCGCGCAGCGTTTTTTCTGCGTGCTCGGGGCGCGCGGCGGTTTCCTGACCCGTCGAACCGCGCGTCGCCCCTCGTCGCCTGTTGAGGCGCCCCCGGGGACCCTCGCGTCGCCTCCCGTCGCCCGACGCGGCCCGCGCGACCTGCGCCAGGCCCGCGCGCGGCCCGTACGGGCTGCGCCAGGCCCGCGCGCGGCCCGTACGGCCTGCGCCAGGCCCGCGCGCGGCCCGGGCAGCTTGCGCGCGGTTCGTCCGGCCTGCGCCAGGCCCGTGCGCGGCCCGTTCAGTCCGCCCCAGTGCCGCACGCTGTCCCCCGAGCTTCTGACCGCGCCCCACCCCCGCTGCTGCCCGCGCTCCTGTGTTAGGGTTTGGGGGTGGAGAGTATGGGGATGGAGGGTATGGGGGTGCCGGGTGTGTGAGCCGTCCCCTGCTCCTCCTCCTCCTCCGTCTCCCACTGCTGCAGCTGCCGCTGAGGGGGGTGGATGTGTTGGAGCCGTCGGAGTGGTACGAGGGGGGGGGTGCGTGTGTGAGCAGTGCAAGAGGTACTCCAAGGGGTGTGTGTAAGGGGTGTGGGACAACTGGGAGAAGTTGAGTGGAGGCAGCCGTCTTGTCGTCCGCAGCGCCTGTAGTCCAGAGAGCCAGCTGCGTCTGTGGCCTGAGTAGTCCGGGGCTCTGCGCCTGGTAGCCACAGTGTGAGCACTCCTGGTAGTCCAGAGAGCCAGCTGCGTCTGTGGCCTGAGTAGTCCGGGTATAGCCTGGTAGCTACAGTGTGAGCACTCCTGGGAGCACAGAGAGCCAGCTGCGCCTGTCGCCTGAGTAGTCCGGGTTTAGCCTGGTAGCGACAGTGCTGCGCACTCCTGTTGCCCGTGTGTCTGCAGCTTCAGCCGTCGCCTCCCATCTTCTCACCCCCGCAGTTTCTCCTCCTCCTCACTTGCTCTCTGTGATAGCCTCTAGCTTTGCTTGTATTTGTGAACCTACTGCTCTGCCTGCTTGCTGTGCTGATTATACCCCACTTTGACTATGGGGGTGTGTCAGAATGTGATGTTTGTCTAGCCTGCAGTGGGGTACTCTATAACGAGTACAGCCCAGATTAGGGTTTGCTATATGTACTCAACTGCCTGCTAGTGAAAACCCCTCCTTCTTTCTGATTCTTGCCTAGTGATTCGACAAGATTGAGTTTGGGGAGTTCTTGTTTCAGTCTTACTGGTATATTGAGATGTTTACGTACTGTGGGGGCGGGGCTATCAATTTTGGGGGTATTAGTCGGATAAGGGGTTGCGTTCACTCACCAGATATGTCAATTGCACGCCAATGACATGTTTTGCCGTTACCATCTTCGCTATTTTACGCTTTCTCTTGTGTTCCCCACTTGTAAAGTGCAATCACTTGCTTTCCCAATTGCATGAGTTATAAAGGATATACAGATTTCAGGCAGGAAACACCACATAATTCCTTGTTCTATAATCTACGACTTGCTGTTAACGAGTATTTCGTGAAAGGCAACCAGATAAGGACGCGTCACCTCTAGCACCGATCGGGCGATTTTTGGCTCGCAGGATCGATTTTTGGCGGGGTTAGAAAAGTTTCGGAAAGTTTTAGAAGCACTAATCAAGGTTTCAGTACGGTGGAAGATCGATTTTTGCAGGATCGAGCCAGAGGGGACGTGTCCTAAAGGCAGCCTCTTGATGTCCCATCCCTGAATCTGTTGTGTGTCACAACTCATTCCGCAGCGCTACATTTGAAATCGATATCTAGCATCAGGTCTGGATTTGGAACGCGTTTTTCAACGACTTGTGATCCCGATTCTTCCTACCCTATCCAGTGCGACGAGCCCGAGTCGCATGCTGCTGCTCGTCGCTAGTATAATGCAGCTGCTGGTTCCACATTTTGATCTTGTATCATCCCCAATGGCCTTGTTCAGTTGCCGAACTAGGCCAATGCTCAACCCGATTGTAAGCCACTAACGGAGGCCTTGCTGTAAGCCTCTCCGCTTCGCCATTGGTTCGCGAGCGGTAGTCCCATTTCGTCCATTTTAAGTCAAGCGACCCGTCGGTTGGATCGCGTTCCTAGATTCACATTGGCTCTTCCCCGCGACTCACGCGAACTACCGCGTTCCAATCACGTCTACATTATTATTGTTTCCAACGATTGACTCTGAGCCGTGACGCACACATGCGGTTCCTAGAGCTCGCTGCCATGGCTCTACGGCTGTTGCGCTTGGCTAGTTCTATGCTTCGTACCATTTTTCTTCCGGTTCTGTCCTTGCATAGGACCATTCTTGCGCTGGATTATCCGTCATTCCACCCACCTACCTACACCCCGCAGCACAGTCCGCGTGACTCTGAACCGGCGTGAACCGTACGCTACACCGCACCATCGCACTCCGCGTGACTGTACTACACCGACGTGAACCGCACGTCACAGCACTAACACTCTCCTGTTACGTCTCTTCCGGCGCCGTCTCTTTCGCCGCCTCTTCCACCGTCTCTCCCGCGGAACCCCCGCCGTCATCATCATGGGGTCGATGCGCGCCTCTCCTGCCGCCCTCCTGCTGCTCGCCCTTGCCCTCATCTGCGGTCAGTCTGCTACTCTCTCTCATTGCAGCAAGTTCTTTGCTAAAGCCAGCGACTTACTTGTGGTAAGCTCTTGACTTGACATTGTGGGCTCTCAGCTTCATGCCTTTCTCCCTGTTCCCTCCTCCCTGCTCGTTCTGTTTGCCTTGACATTTCAGATCTATTCTCTCACATGTTGGCTCTCTCGTCCCTTCACTGCACACCCTCTCCCTTGTTATCTGCAGCAGTTCAGATGATGAAGGCAGCTCATGGCGACGACACGGTGAGGGAAGCAGCGAGCAGGAAGGTCAACGCGAGGATTGCGCAAGAGACCAGTGGCGTTTCCACAACGGTGGTGTTGGGTACTGCGCGGTTGAGCTTCAGCAGGCAGCGCTGCGTGAGCATGCCCAAGAAAGCGGGGCGGAAAAGCGTGAAAGTGTGGTGGAACGGCCGTGGGGGTTTGAGCAACGTGGGTTCGGGCGGCGAGGCGACAGGTGTCGCGTGCTCACAGGTCAAGCTCTTCGGGAAGCGCGGCTGCCAGGGCAAGGTGGTGGATAGCATGGTCAACCCAGGCATGACTGAGGCCATGTGAGTGGTGGGTGGTGTGTGGAGTGAGAGTGAGGTGAGTATGCTGGGTGAGTATGCTGGGTGAGTATGCTGGGTGAGTATGCTGGGTGAGTATGCTGGGTGAGTATGCTGGGTGAGTATGCTGGGTGAGTATGCTGGGTGAGTATGCTGGGTGAGTATGCTGGGTGAGTATGCTGAGTGAGTATGCTGAGTGAGTATGCTGAGTGAGTATGCTGAGTGAGTATGCTGAGTGAGTATGCTGGGTGAGTATGCTGAGTGAGTATGCTGGGTGAGTATGCTGGGTGAGTATGCTGAGTGAGTATGCTGAGTGAGTATGCTGAGTGAGTATGCTGGGTGAGTATGCTGAGTGAGTATGCTGGGTGAGTATGCTGAGTGAGTATGCTGGGTGAGTATGCTGAGTGAGTATGCTGAGTGAGTATGCTGAGTGAGTATGCTGAGTGAGTATGCTGAGTGAGTATGCTGAGTGAGTATGCTGGGTGAGTATGCTGGGTGAGTATGCTGAGTGAGTATGCTGAGTGAGTATGCTGAGTGAGTATGCTGAGTGAGTATGCTGAGTGAGTATGCTGAGTGAGTATGCTGGGTGAGTATGCTGAGTGAGTATGCTGGGTGAGTATGCTGGGTGAGTATGCTGAGTGAGTATGCTGAGTGAGTATGCTGAGTGAGTATGCTGGGTGAGTATGCTGAGTGAGTATGCTGGGTGAGTATGCTGAGTGAGTATGCTGAGTGAGTATGCTGAGTGAGTATGCTGAGTGAGTATGCTGAGTGAGTATGCTGAGTGAGTATGCTGGGTGAGTATGCTGAGTGAGTATGCTGAGTGAGTATGCTGGGTGAGTATGCTGAGTGAGTATGCTGAGTGAGTATGCTGGGTGAGTATGCTGAGTGTTGTGTGTGGTGATTGGAGCGTTGCAGACACCACGCGCCAACCAGCACTCACAACACTCACAACCCAAACACCGTGGTGACTGTAAAGCGCAGCTGCCAGGGCAAGGCGGTGGACAGCATGGGTAACCCGGATTCGACTGATGCCATGTGAGCGGAGGGTGATGTGTGAGTGGTGGGTGGTGTGCGAGTGGTGTATAGTGGTGTGAGTGGTGGGTGTTGTGAGTGGTGGTTGGTGTGCGAGTGGTGGGTGGTGAGGAGTGGTGGGTGGTGCGGAGTGGTGGGTGGTGTGTCAGCGGTGCCATGCCATGTGAGCGTTGGAATGTGTGTGGGTGTGAGCTTGAGTGGTGTGGCCGTGTGTGAGGGAGGCACGGTGAGACAAGACAACTCGAGCATTGCATCGCATGACTTGGGGAGGAGTGGGGAGGGGTGGAGATGGGGAGGAGTAGTGAGGGGTGGAGATGTGGAGGAGTGGGGAGGTGTGGAGATGTGGAGGAGTGGGGAGGGGTGGAGATGTGGAGGAGTGGGGAGGGGTGGAGATGGGGAGGCAAGGAAGCAGAGTGGATTCTAAGAATAGCTTTTGAGCATTTTCTACACTTGCCACACCCTACAGGTTTCCAAGCAGCGAGACGAAGCTTCGCAAGGGGGCTTCAGTGGCTTCTGTCTTGTGCAATGTTCCCGAGCAGCAGCAGGAGGAGGAAGAGACTCCGCCAGAGGTCATCAGAGGTACGTTCATTAGAAGGCGTGATTTCGAAGGTTGTGATATCGAGAGGTGTGATTTTCAAGGGTGTGATACGCTGGGTGTGTGTGACGCTGTCACTGCTTGATTTCGAGCAATGCCTTTCTCTGTGGCAAGCGAAACCTTGGCTATTGCCCGTACGGCTTTCTATAGTCCTTACGTGTTTTGAGACGTCTCAAAACATTGCTTGATTTCGAGTAATGCCTTTCTCTGTGGGCATTGAGGTGTATGCTGAGGCGCCTCAAAATACACCTCAATTCTTGCTTGACCTCAAGCAATGCCTTTCTCTGTGGCAAGCGAATCCTTAGCAATTGCCCGTATGGTGTTCTATGATACTCGCTTTGTTTGTCGCCCCGTGGTGCTCGCCTCTGCTGCAGATCCTGCGTGTGACGCGTTAAGCTGTGAGCCTGGTGGCAAATGCGTGGTGGATGGAAATGGAGAGCGCTACTGCAAGTGGGGTGAGTGAGGCCCTCCCTCCCTGGCTTCAGGCTTCCACACAGTCAACTCTTTCCTGTTTCTCTGCTCCGATGCCACCTGTGACGCGTTGAACTGTTGCCTTTCTGCCTGCCTGCTTCTCCTTTGCATTCTGCCTTCCTCAGACTCACCCTCACCCTGTGGCGCCTGCCCCTCTGAATCTTCCGACCCCCACTTGCAATTGCACTCATATACCGAGCTGAACCCATCTCTACCCACCCCTTCAGACTCGTCCTGTGGCGTCTGCCCCACTGGAGCCACCTGCAAAACCGTGCCTGCGAGATACTACCCATCGGTGCAGGTGCCTTACTGCGCGTGCCCTCAAGGCTTTGGGATAACCGAGACCAAGTGTGTTGCAGGTGAGATGGTTTGACACACACTTGCTTTCTCCACTCTCTCCGTTCTCTCCTCTCCCCGTTCACCCCATCCCACTCTCCACTCTCGCCACGCTCTTTGCTTCACTTTTTTCGCTCTGCGAAGTTTGCCGAATGGCTGATGCTGGTATTGTGGGAATGAGCCTATGCATGTATGAATGTCTGAAAGTATGTATGAATGTGGGAATGGATGAAAAGGTGCAGACAAATACTGCTCTCGGAGTCCTTCCTTTATGCCACTCTTTTTCAGGTGGGGCTTCCGATGTCTCTTCATACAGCATGACTCTACTCGCAAATCCAGCAGCAAAGGACAGCTCATCCCGGCCCTACACCTTACGCCTCAACCTGAGTGACTGCACTCAACTCCCAGCTGCAGTAGCTGGCAAGTACAGGACAATCTATAGTGTTGAAAACACTGACGATGGTCCGAAATGCGCCAGTATCGAGTATTTCTCGACTGATAACTGTGAAGACGATCCTGTCCGTGGAGGCCCCATTACAACCCCTTCGCCATTTGTTGCATATTTCGAACCGTGAGTTGTTTATCCTTTTTTCCACCTGGACGCTTGCACAGCTTTTCCACTTCCCTTTTTGCACCAATCACCAAAAGTGATATATTTCTGAGTCATATTATCCTAGTTGTCCTCCCCTTGTTGCCATCGTCCAGGGACGTCCCAGCAGCTATTGCTGTTCGCTCAATCTGGTGCACTGAGTAGGGTGATGTGGATGGCTTCTCCTTTCCACTCAACGACCTTCCTTCTCTCCACTCAATGAAGACCCCCGGATGGGTTCCACCGAGGTTGTGGAATTCCATTCCCAAGGTTCAAACCTCAAGCCTCCACCACCTCCACTCAGTTTCAGCGGCTGGAAACTGCTTCTGCTGATAATGCAACTGCCGGTTCCCAAGTTTCTCGCGTGTATTATTCCCATGATAACTTGACTGGACGCCGCAATCTGAAAAGGCCTTGCTACAAGCCTCTGCGTTGCGCCATTTGGTCGCGTTCCTAGATTCAGACTAGCGAGTTGCCCCCACATTTCACGCTAGCTAAGCACAAATCGCGTTTCTAAAGTCTGCATGATTATCGTTTCCAACGATTGACTCGAGCTAATCACGGACTGAGCTCCTAGGATTGCCATGGGGCTGCGGCCATCACGCTTGGCTCATGATCGTAATTCGCAACATAAATTACACATCCCGAAGCAAGCCTGCCGATATACATCTCTGTAATTCTACTACCATTCGCCTTCCGGTTCTACGAGATGGTTTTTTAGAATTCTCAAAAGCCATTCTTACATCTCTATTATTCCACCACCATTGTCCTTCCGGTTCTGTCCTTGCATTGAACTATCCTCGCATTGGACTAGTACCCCTCAGTCTACCCACCTTACCTACACTTCGCGTGGCTCTAAACCGCAGTGGACCGCACGTCACAGCACAAGCTCACCGGTTGCGCCTCTTCTGCCGCTTCTCCTGCGGGACCCCCGCAGTCATGATCATGGGATCGATGCGTGCCTCTCCTGTCGGCCTCCTGCTGCTCGCCCTTGCCCTCATCAGCAGTAGGCGCCGGAAGCACCAGTGGGGTGTCGGATCTGCCCGTTACCACAGCGGTGGTGTTGGGACCTGCGCAGATGAGCTTCAGCAAGCATCGCTGCGTGAGCGTGCCCAAGAAGGAGGCGAGGCAGGCGAGCGCGCAGGTGTGGTGGAGCGGCCGTAAGGGTTCGAGCAGCGTGGATTCGGGCGGCAAGGCGACATGTGTCGCATGCTCACAGGTCAAGTTCTTTGGGAAGGACGGCTGCCAGGGCATGGGGATTGATAGCGTGGTCAACCCGGGGACTGCTACTGTGGCCAAGTGAGTGGTGGGTGGTGTGTGAGTGTTTTGAGTGTTGGGTGGTGTTTGGATAACGCGGTTGCCAGGGCACGGAGATTGACAGCATGGTTAATCCGAACACTACTGCGGCCAAGTGAGTAAAGGGTTGACTGTGTCAGAAATGACATGCCATGTGAGAGTTGGGATACGTGTGGGTGTGAGGTCGGTTGTGTGGCCGTGTGTAAGGCATGGTGAGGAGACACGATCGGCGCATGGCTTGGGGGAGGGAGGGAGGGCAGAGAGGGAAGGGGAGGGGAGGGAGGGCAGAGAGGGAAGGGGAGGGGAGGGAATAATAAGCATGTTGCTATCTCTTGGGCTTCCACTTGCCACGCCCTTCAGGTTCCCAAATCCAAAGAAGCAGCTTCAGAAGGGGGCTGCCGTGGCATCTGTTCCCTGTGCTGTTCCCGAGCAGCAACAGAAGGAAGATTTGCCGCAGCAGCCACCCCTGAAGGAAGATTCGTCGCAGCTGCTGCCTCCAAAGGATTCGTCGCCGCAGCCACAGCCGAATGCCAGTGCGTTCATTGCTTCTCCCATAGAAAGCGACCCCTAGAAGAGACTTCATCAAATTAGGAAGGGCGTGCTCAAAAGGGTGTGATTTGTTGCCTTCGTCTGTGGCAAAGAAATTTCGGCAAATGCCTGACGTCTCAAAAGTCGCCATCCTGACTTCGTGATGCAGATGCCTCGTTCGGCTGCCTTCATATCGTCCATTTTCATAGCTTTGAGGCGCCTCAAAACTAGACGCCTCGTTCGACTGCCTGCATCTCGTCCATTTTCATTAACGTATCTTTTCTGTTGCCCCTACTTGCGCCTCTGCTGCAGATCCTGCCTGTGTGGCGTTGGGCTGTGAGCCTGGTGGCAAATGTGATCCACGGTGGATGGAAATGAAGAGCACTACTGCAAGTGGGGTGCATCCCTTCCTGCTCTGCAAGTGGGGTGCGTTCCTTCCTGCTCTGCCAGTGGGGTGCGTTCCTTCCTGCTCTGCCAGTGGGGTGCGTTCCTTCGTGCGCTGCCTGTGAGATGAGTTGTTTCCTTGCGTGCTGGGTTCCCCAGGCTCAATCTGTGGCACCTGCCCCTCTGGAACCACCTGTGTTTCCCAGCCTCAATCCCTCACTGACATTGCATTCACATACCGCACTGCACCCATCCCCACCCCCCCAGGCTCACTCTGTGGCACCTGTCCCTCTGGAACCACCTGCTATGTTCCCCAGCCTCAATCCCCTGCTAACATTGCATTCACTCTGTGGCACATGTCCCACCGGAGCCTTTTGCAAGACCGTGCCTTCGGAATACAACAGCACAGTGCAGGTGCCTTATTGCGCATGCCAGTGCCTTACTACACGTGCCCCATCCCTATATTCTCTTCTCCCTTGCATGCCGCGCTCTCTAGACTCACCCTGTGGCGTCTGTCCCTCAGGAGCCTTCTGCAAGACTGTGCCTTCAGAGTACTACAGTGCAGTGCTGGTGCCTTACTGGGCGTGCCCTAGAGGCTATGGGCTAACCGAGACCTAGTGTGTTGCAGGTGAGTCTGTTTGACACATGCTCACTCTTCTCTCTCCACTCTCTCCTCCCCCACTTGCCCCACTCTCTCCTCCCCCACTTGCCCCACTCTCTCCTCCCCCACTTGCCCCACTCTCTCCTCCCCCACTTGCCCCACTCTCTCCTCCCCCACTTGCCCCACTCTCTCCTCCCCCACTTGCCCCACTCTCTCCTCCCCCACTTGCCCCACTCTCTCCTCCCCCACTTGCCCCACTCTCTCCTCCCCCACTTGCCCCACTCTCTCCTCCCCCACTTGCCCCACTCTCTCCTCCCCCACTTGCCCCACTCTCTCCTCCCCCACTTGCCCCACTCTCTCCTCCCCCACTTGCCCCACTCTCTCCTCCCCCACTTGCCCCACTCTCTCCTCCCCCACTTGCCCCACTCTCTCCTCCCCCACTTGCCCCACTCTCTCCTCCCCCACTTGCCCCACTCTCTCCTCCCCCACTTGCCCGATTCTCTCTCTTCCCATTCGCCCCAGCTTGGCTGAAAGGCTGTTGCTGGCAGTGCATGTATGCATGTATGGAAGTCATATGTAGGTTTGGGAATGTGGAAATGCACGTGCGATTGCGAATGCACACACAAAAACTGCTCTTTCTGATTTCTTCCTCCCCTGTGCCACTCTTTCTCAGGTGCATCTCCCATCGTCGGATCTTTCCGCATCACTCTCCTCGCAAATCAAACAGCCAAGGACAACTCCTCCCGACGCTACACCCTTCGCTTCAACCTGAATAAGTGCACTCAATACCCTGATGCTGTCGCTGGAAATTACTCGCCAGGTTCACTGTGAAAGGGATTGACGATGCTCCGGACTGCCCCAATCTCAAAGTCTACAAAACGGACAACTGCGAAGGGGAGCCTGCCTTCACAAGCACTTTGCTGACAACCAAGTCCTTTGTTGGACAGCATGACTTGTGAGTTGATGGGTACTTCGTTGATCGATCTTTTTCCACCTGCACGATTGCACAGCTTTTCTACTTCCTTTCCTGTACCGTTCATAACATTTTTCCCTTCTCTTTTCCTCTTGTATGTATAAATTAAATCTTGTATGCTCTGCTTGTTCTACCTGTGTGACCATCAACCAGGCACATGCCGCCAATTGAAAAACCCCGCTCAATTTTCTGCACTCAGTAGGATGACAGGGATGGCTTTTCCCCTCCACTCAACAAAACTCCTTCACCCCCGCACTTGATGAAACCTCTTCTCACCTCCAATCAATAAAGACCCTCTTCTCCTCTCCACTCAATGAGATCCCTTCTCCCCTCCACTCAATGAGATCCCTTCTCCCCTCCACTCAATGAGATCCCTTCTCCCCTCCACTCAATGAGATCCCTTCTCCCCTCCACTCAATGAGATCCCTTCTCCCCTCCACTCAATGAGATCCCTTCTCCCCTCCACTCAATGAGATCCCTTCTCCCCTCCACTCAATGAGATCCCTTCTCCCCTCCACTCAATGAGATCTCCCATTCACTCAATGAAGGCTCTCTTTGTCCCTCCACTCAAAGAGACCCTGTGTAGAATGTGCTTTCTTGCCAACCATTGAGAAGGCTCGCCTCTTGTCAACCTGCCCTAGGATGTCTTGCTTGAGTAGGTCTTGTAGAGCTGTACCTGCTTTGATGAGAAGTTTGCTGACCTGAATGTGCTGAGTGTAACAAAATTGAAATGTACCTTTTACTGGATCCGATTACAGCCTGTCTCAACGGTGGTCAAGGGAAGGATCGCCACAGTACAATAAATTAATTTACCAAGTAAGTGCCACTAGCTTTGTAAATGGTTTGAGAAAATGGTTTGTTACTGTAGTAGGTACATCCAATTATTGGCGGGTGAAGCCATTTTGATGGCCTGCACTGTGGTGATTCGGGAACACGCCCTTGGAAAGCAACTCGAGAGGTAATAGAAGTCTGGGAACGCGTCCCCCGCTTGAGCTGGCGGTTCTCCGGCGGGCGAGTTACCTCTGGCGATCTGTTTATCTGTCACTCGCCTCTGGCCGTGTGGGCTGATGGGCCAGTCGAACTGGCCTCGTTATCTGCGATGCAGATCTACAGTATTCCTTTCCGCTTTCTTTTTGGCCCAATTATGCAGACACGCGACTACTTCTGCTTCCTCTCTGTGACCAACAGATGGAGTCGCATCTTAGTCGTTTATATAATGGAGTTGCTGGTCTCGTGAGATTCTCGCCCAGTCGCACAAAATCACTATCGTCCCTGTGATTCACCTTAGGAACCGCGTAACTGACGAATCGACGGCTCCCCGCCAAGCAACCCATCGCACGCATCGCGTTCCTTCTAGGAGCAGGGATCTCCGTAGCTATCGTCGTCGCAACTCACCACCACATCCCGTTCACACTATGTCACCACATCCCGTTCACACTATGTCACCACCGCATCCCGTTCCTGTAATTCAGGCACCGCGTACCTGACACAGTGTGGACGCCTCCCCGCCAAGCAAGCCGTCGCACGCATCGCGGAGGGCCGTCGCGCGCTATCGCGGAGGGCCGTCGCACGCATCGCGTTCCAAGTAGTAGTACAGTAATCGCCAGAGCTATATCGTCGTTGCAGCTCACAATAACTTGCTCCTATACTAATTCGCGTTCCTAAAATTCGCGACGATGGCGCTGCGGCTGCCATGCTCCACTCACGCTCGTAGCTCGCATCATAAATCACCGGTGCATCTGAGTCCAATCCCCAAGCAAGCGTGCTTTTCTTCCATCCCAGCTACTCGACTCTCCTTCCGGTTCCATCCCTTCTGGTTTTTAAGCACAGAGTGCTTGTACTACGGTGGTACTGTATTTGGTCATCCTTCCACTCAGGACAGCCTGTCCTTCATCTCCCAGCTTCAAGGAAGAGTGTGTGATAGGGAAGGGCAACTTACTTGCATTTGGAAGGGCTACTTATTGGGCTTCTCTTCCGCCGCCTCTTCCGCCGCCTCTCCCGCGGGATCCCCATCCCCAACATCATAATGAGGTCGATGCGCGCCTCTCCTGCCGGCCTTCTGCTGTTCGCCCTTGCCCTCATCGCCGGTCAGTCCGCTTCTCACCCATTGGATTTTCACCCATTGGATTCTTACCCTCGTCTGCAAAGTCACCCTGCTGCCTCATTGCGTTTCTTCCTCTCATTTCCTTCTCTGCCTGCAATACCTTCGACATGCCTTTCTCTCAGTTCCCTCCTTCCTGCTCTCTTCTGTCGTCTGCCCACTCACATCTCCTCTCTGCTCTCTCACATCTCCCCTCTGCCCACTCACATCTCCCCTCTTCTCTCTCATATCTCCTCTCCCTCTTCTTCGCACGCCCTCTCCCTTGTCCTCTCTGCAGCAGTTCAAATGATGAAGGCAGCACATGGGGACGGCACTGTGAAAAGCATGACTAACCGCATGACACACCGTAGCATGCTGAAAGACTCATATAAAGACGGAGAAGAGAAGGTTCCAGAAGAGACAGTGGCAACACCAGCCAGCAGCAAGGTCATTGCGCGGGTTCTACTAGAGACCACCCCTGGCAGCACTGCCGATGATAGCAGCACTGGGAGCACCACTGGCAGCACCGACGGCTTCAGCATCGAAAACACTCCCACCCCCTCTCGCAGCATCGGCAATTTTGGTTTGGAGCTCCAGTTTACCACAACCGTGGCTGTGGGCAAGGCTCGGCTGAGCTTCGGCAGCCAGCGCTGCGTGAGCGTGCCGAAAAAGGCGAGAGGGAAGGGCGCGCAGGTGTGGTGGAATGGGCGTGGAGGCTTGGGCGGCGCGGGTTCGAGCAGCCAGGGAGCAGGTTTCGCATGCTCACAAGTCAAGTTCTTTGGGAAGGGCGGCTGCCAGGGCGCGGAGCTTGCTAGCATGGTCAACCCGGGGGCTACTGCCACCAGGTGAGTGGGTTCGAGCAGCCAGGAAGCAGGTTTCGCATGCTCACAAGTCAAGTTCTTTGGGAAGGGCGGCTGCCAGGGCGCGGAGCTTGCTAGCATGGTCAACCCGGGGGCTACTGCCACCAGGTGAGTGGGTTCGAGCAGCCAGGAAGCAGGTTTTGCATGCTCACAAGTCAATTTCTCTGGGAAGGGCGGCTGCCAGGGCGCGGAGCTTGATAGCATGGTCAACCCGGGGGCTACTGCCACCAGGTGAGTGGGTTCGAGAGAGATGTAACGCACCTGAGAGATGTAACGTACCTGAGAGATGTAAGGTACCTGAGAGATGTAACGTACCTGAGAGATGTATCGTACCTGAGAGATGTAAAGTACCTGGGAGATGTAACGTACCTGAGAGATGTAACGCAACTGAGAGATGTAACGTACCGAGAGATGTACCTTACCTGAGATGACTCGACCATAGCGCAGCCCATCAGCGCCAACAAAGAAGGACTGCAGGGGGAGGTGGACATCAGGAGAAAAACCGAGTTGGAAATACAGAGGAGAAAGATGAATACACAGAAGAAGAGGTCGCAAAACAATGACTCGACCACGGCGCAGCCAATCAACCGCAACAAAGAAGGACTGCAGGGAGGCAAAACCGAGTTGGAAATACACAGTAGAAAGCAAGAAGACTAAAAAGAAAGAAGAAGAAAGAAAGAATCAGCAGAAGAAGAGGAAGAGGTCGTGGAGGCTCGGGCGACGCGGGTTCGAGCAGCCAGGAAGCAGGATTCGCATGCTCACAAGTCAAGTTCTTTGGGAAGGGCGGTTGCCAGGGCGCGGAGCTTGCTAGCATGGTCAACCCGGGGGCTACTGCCACCAGGTGAGTGGGTTCGAGCAGCCAGGAAGCAGGTTTCGCATGCTCACAAGTCAAGTTCTTTGGGAAGGGCGGCTGCCAGGGCGCGGAGCTTGATAGCATGGTCAACCCGGGGGCTACTGCCACCAGGTGAGTGGGTTCGAGCAGGCAGGCAACAAAGATGTCTTTTCATTTGAGTTGACTAAAAAAGCGGCCAGGTGAGTGGGTTCGAGCAGCCAGGCAACAGATTTCACATGCTTGCAAGTCAAGTTCTTTGGGAACGGCGTCTTGACAGCATGATCAACCCGGGGACTACTGCCCTCTCTCCATCTGCCCTCTCTCCATCTGCCCTCTCTCCATCTGTCGTCTCTGCATCTGTTCTCTCTGCACCGATGCTGCCTGTGGGGCGCCTCAAAAGCCGTTTTTTGTGATTCCACTTCCCATTACCTTCAGGTTCCCAAGCAACAAGAAGAACCTCCGAAAGTGGGCGTCTGTGGCTTCAATCCTTTGCACCGATGCTGCCTGTGACGCCTTGGGCTGTGAGCCTGGTGGCACCTGTGTGATGGATGAGAACGGAGAGCGCTATTGCCAGTGGGGTGAGTGAGTGTTAGCATGCCTTCCTGCTCTCCCCAACTCATCTCATGCCTTTCCTGCTCTCCCATTCCCAAATCAACTCAGCCGCTCGTATATGAATCTCCCACTAACATTGCACTCACGTACCACACTGCACCCATGCCCACCCCGCAGACTCACCCTGTGGCACCTGCCCCACTGGAGCCACCTGCAAGACCGTGCCTGCGACCAACAATGGATGGGTGCAGGTGCCTTACTGCTCGTGCCCTGACGGCTATGGGATGACCCCCACCGAGTGTGTTGAGGGTAAGTGCCAATGACACAGGCTAGATTCTGTGGTTATAATTCACTGGCCGTGCAGGTGCCTGCTCGTGCCCTCAAGGCTATGGGATGACCCCGACCGACCGAGTGTGTTGAGGGTGAGTTTCTTTGATGCATGCTAGGTTGATTTTGCTTTTGAGTCGACTCAAAAGTATTATGCATGCTTGGTTTATTTTGAGAATTCTCAAATCAACCTGCAACAAAAAAGGATATGGTATGACCGCTACCGAGTGTGTGGGTGGTGAGCTGCTTTCATGCAAGCCTAGATCAATTTTCCACTCTCCCCCCTCCGCACTTTCCAGTCTCCACTCTCAACACTCGCCCCGCTTCCCTCTCGCCTCACTCCCCTTTCTCCCGACTCCCGCCACTCCCTTCTCTCCCTGCTCTCTCCTCTCCCCCCTCTCCCCTCACCTTTCTCTCCCCCATTCGCCCCACTCTTTGCTTACCATTCTCACCTTTCTCTTTGAGTAGGGCCTAGGCTTGGTAGCCAAGGCCAACGGGAGTCGAGAAAATTGTTGCAAGGAGAAGGGAGTTGAACTAGCAAGCAGGTGGATACACATAGGAAACCCTAAGGGGCCGTACTCACTATATAGTGCCCCACTGCAGGCTAGACAAACTACACATTCTGACACACCCCCATAGTCAAAGTGGGGTATGATCAGCACAACAAGCAACAGTTCATAGTTCATAAATATAAGCAAAGCTAGAAGCTATCACAGAGGGCAAGTGAGGAGGAGGAGGAACTGTGAGAGGAGAGAAGATGGGAGGCGACGGCTGAAGCTGCAGACACACGGGCAACAGGAGTGGCGCGCACAGTGGCTACCGGTGGCAAGGGCCCCGGACTACAGGAGTAACAGGCTCCGCGGCTAAGACGAGCGGCAGGAGCAACTGACCCACGGGCGACTGGCGCAGCAGGCTCGCTGGGCTACCAGACCCACGGGCCTCGGACTACAGGCGCTGCGGACGACAAGACGGCTGCCTCCACTCAACCTCCCCCAACTGTCCCACACCCCCTGCTGAACCCCTGGCTCTACTCACACTCCACCCCCCAAGCACCACTCCGGAGGCTCCCACACATCCACCCCCCTCAGCAGCAGCTGTAGCAGTGGGAGACAGAGGAGGAGGGGGAGTCGGGGACGGGTCACACACCCATCACCCCCATACCCGCCGTTCCACGGCTGCACGCGCAGCAGGGAGACGAAGAAGGGGGGGGGGGGGGGTGGGGGTGGGGGGGAAGAGCAGGGGCAGCACAGGCACGGGCAGCAACGGGCAGCTCAGGCACGGGCAGCAACGGGCGGCAACGGGCAGCACAGGCACGGGCAGCAACGGGCGGCAACGGGCAGCACAGGCACGGGCAGCAACGGGCGGCAACGGGCAGCACAGAGGCGGCTGCAACGGGCGGCAACGGGCAGCACAGGCACGGGCAGGAACGGGCGGCAACGGGCAGCACAGAGGCGGCTGCACCGGGTCCAGGAGCGGCGTCGCATGCAGCTGCAGGGTCGGCGCCGCAGGGTCCAGGGGCGGCGTCGCGGGGTCCAGGGGCGGCTGCACCAGGGGCGGCTGCTCCAGGGGCCAGGGGCGGCTGCAGAGGTCCAGGGGCGGCTGCACCAGGGGCGGCTGCTCCAGGGGCCAGGGGCGGCTGCTCTGGGTCCAGGGGCGGCTGCTCTGGGTCCAGGGGCAGCGTCGCTGGTGCAGGGCAGGCCCGCGCACGGCTGCAAAGCAGGCGCGGGCGCAGGTGAGGCAGAGGCGGCGGCCAAGGGGGGGGGGGGACGCCGCGACGAGCAGGGACGGCACCCAGGGGGCGCCGCGACGAGCAGGGGCGGGAACGCCGCGCGGGTCCCGCAGGGGCGTCGCGACGAGCAGGAGCGGCGACGCACGGGTCCCGCAGGGGGTTCGCGACGAGCAGGAGCGGCGCCTCGCAGGGCGCCGCGACGGGCAGGGTACGGGCGGGCAGAACAGGCCCGCACGCGGACGTGGGGCAGGCGCGCAGGCGGCGTGAGGGCAGGCCGCGCGCGGGGCAGGAAGACGCCTCGCGCCCGGGGCGCACGGCGGGCAGAAAACCGCCGTACGCCCCGAGCACACGGCGGGCAGAAAATCGCCGCGCGCCCGGGGCGCACGGCGAGGAAAATGTGCCGCGCGCCCGAGGCGCGCGACAGGACGACAGGCAGCGGAAGCAGACTGCTGGGCCCGTTAAGGAAGGCAGCAGGAAGGTGCCTGCTCTGACAAACTACACATTCTGACACCGTTTGCTGCAGGATATGCTCTGTGAGTAATTCTTTGTTTCCCACCCTCACACTTGCGCAGCTGTTCCACTTCCCTTTCTGCACCTTGAATCAATATACATTGCTTTCTTAGTTATTTTATCTTCTTTGTCCTCCCCTTGTTACCATTTACCAGGGACATGATACCGATGCCTTACCGCTCCGCATGGTGCACTGAGTAGGGAGTCAAGGATAGCACCACATGCCTGCCATGCGCATTGTGTCATCTGCACATGCTTTAACTGGGATGGCTTCTCCCCTCCTCTCGATGCAAACTCTTTTGAGGCGACTTTTGAGGTGCCTCAAAAGACATGCTTTAACTTGGATGGCTACTCCCCTCCACTCGTTGCCAACCTTTTTCCCCTTCACTCAATGAAGACCCTTCTTCCCTCCTCTCGATGTGGACGCGTTGCGAGTGTTCCAATTTAGACCCAGTGTAGAATATTATTTCTTGCCAACCTTCCCTTGCTCCTCCTGCCCGAGGTGCCTTGTTTTGAAACGTTTGTTGAGCTGTGTGTGTTGCGTGTTGTTTGCTATAGTTCAGCACTTCAATCAGTACGTTTCCAAAATACTAGGATGCTGTTCCAACCTGATCGCATGCATGGGCAGCTTTATGGGTGAAGCGAATGATCCTGCAACAAAACATATCCACGTTTACTCAAAAGTACGTTACCACCAACCGAGATAAGCCATTTGCCAAGATTCACTGCAAGCATGCAATGCAAGCATGCGCACTGCATACGTAGCACAGCACTTCTACCAGATTCAAACAGACGGACCCCTCTTTCTTGAACAGAAGCTGAAAGTTTTGCCGAGGGAAGATGCAGCCACAGCCCGAAGCTTTTCAAGAAAAGTTCCAATTCTGTGACGCCCTAAGATATGGGCTTCAATCAAAATCTCTCCGACCTCTCTCTCTTGAAAGAGAGGCGCAGAATCTTCCCCAAGGATGATGCTGCTGCAGCCCGAAGCTTCTCATTTGGAGATTTCTTCAAAAGCTGAGAGAGTGCTTTGGTGAGAGGCACCGGGATTGCAAAGGCAACACCGGGTTGAGGCGGCGACGAGCTGCTATATGCGCTGCTGGTTCCGCTTACTAAAGGACCGGATGAAGAAGGTGTGGTGCTGCCGCCTGCCTGTGCTGCCGAGCGGTTTTCAGCTACGAATTGGATAAGGCCGGTGAAAAATGAGATTGCAGTGAGCTTGATGGAATCCGAGGGGTAGGAAAGCGCCTGGAAAGGGGAGAGGAGGAGTGAGGGAGAGGAGGAGCGAGGGAGAGGAGTGGGGGAGGGGAGGAGGAGTGGGAGAGGGGAGAAGGCGGTGAGGGGTGAGGGGGAGGTGGGGGGAAAGGGGGGAAGAGGATACCTTGAGACAGGTCTGTTGGTGAACTCAGAGGTTCATATGAGAAAACATGGGGCGGATGAGTATGGAGGCTACATATATCAAGAGTGTGTATGTGTGTGTGTGTGTGTGTGTGTGTGTGTGTGTATGTGTGTGTGTGTGTGTGTGGGTGTGTGTGTGTGTGTGTATGTGTGTGTGTGTGTATGTGTGTGTGTGTGTGTATGTGTGTGTGTGTGTGTGTGTGTGTGCAATGCACTGTGATGGGTACTCACTTCCAGTGTGAACCCAGTGTAAGCGTCAAAACTCGTTACAAAGTCATGTGAGAGGAACTGGAAAAAGCTGCCGGTGAAGAGACCCGATTCCCTGAAACATATTAAAGAGGAAAATTATACAAGCAGAAAGATTGTATAATCTCAAAGAGGGCATTTCTAACACACGCATGACCATTGAATACTTGAGAGGAGGGAATCCAAGGGGAGGGGGTAGACGAAGGGAAGGAGGCATGAGGTGATCAAACGAAGGACAAACGAAAGAGGATGGCTTGCTTATCAAACACCACTTAGACTCAAAATCCACAAAAATGAGGCTTTGAGACATCTCAAAACATCACTTTTATCACGTCGAACAAAGGACACACGAAAGAGGACACCTTGCTTATCAAACACCACTTGACTCAAATTCCACTGAATTGAGTGGACTTAAGAGACGACTCAGAAGTCAAATGTCTCGAACTCCATTGAATCGAATTTCATGAAGGGGTGAGAATCCTCCACACTCACATCAACGGTTGGTGGGTGCACTCGGTGCGTTGATCGGACGAAAGTAGCTGAGCCAGGCAGAACGAGGCTGCCTGCAGCATGGGGGGAATTGGGTGAAAATAAGATAAGTGAGCGGGCGACAGATGATTCCAAGTCAGGCAGAACGAGGCTGCCTGCAGCATGAGGGAGAGTGGGAAAGAGAGACATGGTGTTGAGCTGTCTCAAAGTTCGCGTAGGGAAGCAGGTGCATGTTTTAAGACGTGTAAAAAAAACTGCAGCATGAGGGAGAGTGGGAGAGAGACATGGTCTTGAGCTGTCTCAAAGTTCGAGTAGGGAAGCAGGTGCATGTTTTAAGACGTGTAAAAATAACTGCAGCATGAGGGAGAGTGGGAGAGAGACATGGTCTTGAGCTGTCTCAAAGTTAGCGCAGGGAAGCAGGTGCATGTTTTAAGACGTGTAAAAAAAACTGCAGCATGAGGGAGAGTGGGAGAGAGACATGGTCTTGAGATGTCTTGTGTAGAGGGCGGGGTGAGGTGTTACCTATATGCATTTGTGTAAAATCTCACTGGAAAATAGCATTCTTTAATTCAGATGATACCTTGCATGCACTTGTGACTTGGTCTGGTTGACGCTCGGATAAGAACCACAAGGTTGCCATTGTTTCTCGGACCTGAAGAACAGGCTCGGCACACAGTCATGTCACCGCACCAGACCACATAGCCAGGTATGTCGTGTGTAAGAAGCAAAGCACGCAGGCTGAAGAAGAAATTGACAAGCAGCAGAAGGAAACAAGCATGTTATGTGCGGCGCATAAATAAACCAGCTTTGGAATCAAAGTAGAGACGAATGATGCGATAATCTTATCAAGGCACTTGTATTTCCCGAAAGAGCAGAAACAGGGCAAGATCATAAAAAACCCGAGGAAAAAACAAGTGATACCGGCTGAGCAGCAATGAGTCATCCTACCCACCTCGGGTTGAAGACTCTGCATCTCCATGCTCGAGCCTTCTGCAGTGCTTGCAGTGGGCTGCTCAGCGCCCTCATCCCCACTGTTGGGTGGCTGCTGCTGCTGATGCAGGAGATTGCTCGCCAATGCGCCTGCCATCCATGCTGCTGCAGCTTGGGCTTGGGGCGCACGGTCCCTCTGCAAGCAGCGAGAAAAAAACATGTGCAATTTGCTTTTATAGTATTACTATGACTATTTCTTCTCCCTTCGAAGTGACATGCAAAGTGCTTATAAGTTACTTGCAGAATGGCAGAGATCTCAGAGGCTCATTCCCTACCATACACAAAATGGTTCATTCCCTACCAAACACACAATGGCTCATTCCCTACCAAACACACAATGGCTCATTCATGGCTCATTCCCTTCCAAACACACACGTGGCGTTTCCTCATTGGTGTAATCCTTACCATAATAGCTCGCGCTGATTGGAGGATGATGACAGCTGGCAGCGCCTGATTGGCCAAGAAACTGCACAGGGAGAGACACTGAGAGACAGACGGGGAAGGGTGGGGTGGGGGGAACGGAGAGAACGGGGGGGCAATCTGCCATGTGCCATGCGCCATGTGCCATGCGCCATGTGCCATGCGCCATGTGCCATGTGCCATGTTCCATGTGCCATGTGCCATGTGCCATGCGCCATGTGCCATGCGCCATGTGCCATGCGCCATGTGCCATGCGCCATGTGCCATTTGCAATGTGATGCACCATGTGCCATGTGCCATGTGCCATGCGCCATGTGCCATGCGCCATGTGCCATGCGCCATGTGCCATGCGCCATGTGCCATTTGCAATGTGATGCACCATGTGCCATGCGGCATGTGCCATGTGCCATGCGCCATGTTCCATGCACCATGTGTCTCAATGGGACCGAGAGCTTGAATCATGGCCTAAATAGGCACGTTGTCGTGGCCTCGCTGACAGCACATGCCTTTGCCTTAGCGTTGCAAAAGAACTTGTTGCCATGGGGTGTTCCCCTTTACCAGGCTATGACAATCACCGGCTACATGTGCCATACACCACATGCCGCATGCCATACCTGTTGGGCGCAGATGGTAGCAGCAAGCGAGATGATGGTGCTTGGGTCTTGTAGGGAGAGAGCGTGGCACTAAGTGTGCAGATGGCATACATGAGTGTTGCGCCATGCCATGAGCCATGTGTGTTTTGGTCACGACTGTCTACATGGGCCATACACCACATGCCATACCTGGTGCGCGCAGATGGTAGCAGCAAGCGAGACCATGGAGCTTGGATCTTGCAGGGAGAGAGATGCAGCGGAGAGAATGCCATGAGCCACGGAGGACGGTGGGGATGAGGACTGTGGGAGAAGCAGGGAGGAGGGGAAGGGAAGGCAAGGGGCAGAGAGGACGGGAGGGTTTATTATAAGTCTTTAAGGAGAGAGTGGCAGTGGAAAATTTTTTAGTCGACTCAAAAATCGATTTTGAGTCGACTCAAAAACGGGAAGGCAAGGAAAGGGGCAGAGAGGACGGGGGGGGGTTATAAGTCTTAAAGGAGAGAGTGGCAGTGGAAAATTTTTGGGGTTGGGAAAAGCATTTGGGTTTGGGGAAAGCATGCACATATCCATTAAGAAAGAAAGAAAGAAAGAAAAGCACGTGAGGTGTACAAGGGGCATGCAGGGCATGTGGGGCGTGAGGGGCCAGATAAAGCAAAGGTGGGGCGACTTACCTTAGAGAGAATAAGCAGGATGACAGCACGAGCAGCAGAAGAAGCTTCCTGGAAACGCTCCAGTTGCCATGCCATTGTTGTCTCCAGATCAGGGGCGTTTGTTCTGAAACGGGGAGGGGGGAGGGGGGAGGGGAGGGGAGGGGGAGGGGGAGGGGGGGCGGGAGAGGGAGTAGGACGGGGGATTGGGGGAAACGGGGTTTGGGAAAAATGAAGGGACAGTGAGAAGTGCTTCTTTGCTTGAAGTTTAAACACTGGGCTCAATGGTGCTATATGGATGCAGGTAATGAGCTGACTTTTGAGTCGACTCAAAAGCAGGTGATCCATGCATGTGTCCATATCGTGCCCACTTACCTCCACCCCACGCTCATGGCATGGCATATGAGAGCAGCATCTGTGATATACTTGTATACACTGGCACACTCCGCAGCCTGAGCGAGAAAAGCCTCAATGGATACCACCTGCAGTAGCACAACGGAAGGGGGGATGGATGGAAGCTACAGTTTGACTTCGCCTGCACTTCACCTTCCGCCCCTCTCCCCTCTTATCTGAAAGCTGCGGCCCATGCAATGCTTATCTATCCCTCGCTTTTTGAGGCGCCTTTTGAGGATTTTTTAGGCGCCTCAAAAGTCTTCTCTGAAAGCTGCGGATCTATCCCTCGCTCCCGATCCCCTCCCTCGGCCCTCACAGCGCCGACAGCTGTCCCACTACTGTCTATGCCACTTCTCCATCTCCCACCACTTCTCCATCTCCCACCACTTCTCCATCTCCCACCACTTGTCCATCTCCCACCACTTGTCCATCTCCGCCCCACTCACCTCATCACCCTTCTCCCTGACAGTCAGCATGGCTCCCATGAGCGCATGCACTAGCTGCCCTACCGTCCAATCCCAGCTGGTTTTCTCCAATCCCTTGCCCTATCGCATGCATGTACTCTCTCTCTCCTTCCCCCACTACTCACCTTATCACCCTGCTGCTCCCCCGCAGTCAGCATGGCTCCCACGAGGGCCGCCACCAGTCCACACAGCACCGACAGCTGCCCTGCAGTCACGTCAATCCTGCTGCTCGCTTTCCCGCTGGTGCCCCCATCTGCTGTTCCCTTCTGGCTCAGGCTGTCAGTTGAGTAGGTTTCGAGTGCCTGGAGAGGGGGAGGATCGAAGGGAGTAAGGGGGAGGGGGTGTAAGGAAGCCAGATGGGAGGTGATATGGCAAGGGATTTGAAGTACGAAACTTTATGTAATAGAAAACCAGCAATTTGGAATAGCAAAGGCGAGTACATGAGGGTTTCGTATGCTAAGAAGCATGTCTGTCACATACCTCGATGAGAGGTTGTAGTCCTTGTGAGTGATTTTTACTCTAAGAAGCACGTATGCACGAATGCACGTATGCTAAGAAGCATGTCTGTCACATACCTCGATGAGAGGTTGATGGTTGAAGAAATGAGCCACTGAGCGGAGAGCGCCATAAACCAGCCTGTGCGTGCGGATAGGGTGGTGCAGAGTGGTGCAGATAGGTCAGTGCAAGATAGGCATGGTGGTGCACGGGAGAGGCGGTAGTGAGAACAAGGCAAAGGGCCACTCCTTAAGACCAAATGCATTCACACAGGAATCAACTCACCCACAGGAAGGGGTAGTCGTTGGTGTAAACACGTGCGCACATGTGTTTACACCAATGAGGGCATTCGTGTAAAAAGAAGAGTTTTGAGATGTCTCAAAACACTTCTTTTTACACGTGCGCACATGTGTTTACACCAACGAGGGCATTCGTGTAAAAAGAAGTGTTTTGAGACGTCTCAAAACACTTCTTTTTACACGTGCGCACATGTGTTTACACCAACGAGGGCATTTGTCTCACAGAAAAGGGTCGCTGGACCACAGCCCTCCATGTGCTGCCGGGATGGCATCGTTGATTCTCTTGCTGAGGGGGGCGGTGGGGGAGAGAGCAGTCCCACTGGTTGTGGGTGCGCATGTCAAATTAGCAAACTCACAGGAAGGGGTCCCTGGACCGCAGCCCTCCTCGTCTGAGGCGACCAGTGGGTGTGCGATGCGAACAAGACTACACTGGGAGCAGGGCAGAGAGACACAGCTTCATGCTAGAACCAGCTCACTCACAGGAAAGGGTCGCTGGATCAGAGGCCTTCATCTGCTGCCGTGATGGCGTCGTTGATCCTCTTGCTGAGCGGGCCCTCGGAAGCAAGGGCAGCCCCGGGGTGACAGGCGATGGTATCAATGGCGAGAGCATGACTAGGGTATTGGTTCCCAGTATCAATGCATCAACACACTCACAGGAAAGGGTCGCTGGACCACAACCCTCCTTCAGGTGCTGTGATGGCATCGTTAATCCGCTTGCTCAGGGGTCCAGTGGGGGAGAGAGCAGCCTCGGGGCGAGAGGCGATGGTGTCGATGGCAAGAGCACAGAGCAGCAGGTGAAGGGTGTGGACGGTGGGGATGGTGTAGGGCAGTGCTGCTTGCTGGAGGTTGGTCGATGGGCACCTGCAGGGGAGAGACGGAGGGGGCATGGCGGGGGGACAGCGAAGGAGATGGCCCAGATAGTATTGGTGTCGATGGCGAGAGCACAGAGCAGCAGGTGAAGGGTGTGGACGGTGGGGATGGTGTAGGGCAGTGCTGCTCGCTTGAGGCTGGGTGATGGTTGCCTGACGGGAAGAGAGAAAGGGGGAAGAAGGGGAAGGAGAGGGCACTGGTGGTGTCGATGGGGAGAGCTCAGTGCAGCAGATGCAGCGTGTGGATGGTGGGAATGCTGTAGGGCAGTGCTGCTTGTTTCAGGTCGAGGGGGAAGATTAGGAAGGAGAGTGCCACAACCAGCATTTCCCACCCTCCCCACCCTCCCCACTAAATGCACCTTACAAGAACCCTCACCTGAGCATCAGCGCAAGAGTTCGAATGGCCGCCTTAGAGCCAGAGGAGTAGATGAAGGGCTTCCCTGCACTCCCCACACTGCTTGCACTCCTTGCCCTTCCTGCATTCGAGGCAGCAGCAACCACAGCAGCTGCAACTGTATCGGCTGGATCAAAAGTGAGCGAAGCGGTGGCAGCACTGACACCAGCAGCAGCACCACCACTGGCAGAAGCAGCAGCAGCACCACCACCGGCAGCACCACCACCGGCAGCAACAGCAGCCTCAGATACAGCCTGCCCCAGCTGTGCCTGTTCCTCTGCTGCTGATGCAGCAGACTCGTCTTGCTTTCCCTCTGTTTGACAGCTTGTTGACGGCTCACTCCCTTGCTGCTGCACCGATGGTTGTGGCTGTACTGCTTGATGCAAGTATTCAGCCAGGCTAATCGGGTCAAAGCCGGGTATGAGCTTCGGCAGGAGAAGGTGGAACAGCTGAGGGCCGAGGGAGGGGTGCCGCGCAATCTCCTGCGGCAAGAAATGCGGACCAGGAGAGGAAGGAAAAGCAAGCATAAGAGATCAGGAATCATGAACCGGGAATAGGAGATCAGAGCCACCCAGGCTGTTGAAGCCAGCGATGAGCTTCGGCAGGAGAAGGTGGAACAGCTGAGATCCGAGGGAGGGGTGCCGAGCAATCTCCTGCGGCAAGATATGCGGAGCGGGAGAAAAGGAGGTACAGGAGAGGAAGGAAAAGCAAGCGTGGGAGATCAGGAAGCAGGAATTGGAGACCAGAGCCAATCGGGTTGTTGAAGCCAGGGATGAGCTTCGGCAGGAGCAGGTGGAACAGCTGAGAGTCGAGGGAGGAGTGCCAGCAATCTCCTGCGGAGAGAGGGAGGGGCGTCAAGGGAAGAAAAGCGATGGTAACATTGCTGAAGACAAGTTTGGAACCATAATACCGCACCGTACCGCACCACACCCTTTTCCACACCATCGCACCCACCCACCTCTACAAGCTCTTCAAGCGCTGGCAGCTTCCCAGAAGTTTCTTCCACATGTTGTAGCACGCAGCGGAACAGGGCAGGGGGGTCGCAGGAAGCTGCCAAAGAGCAGATCTGCCAATGAGATTAGGGTTTGAGGAGGCAAAACTGGGGAGTTTAAAGTCGGATACAACCAACAGCATGCAGAGGGACAGAGAAAGGGAAGTGGGGCTGCAGGCAGCTGCCAAAGAGCAGACATGCCAGGGGTTAGGGTTTGACGAATTTGATAGGATGGGGAGCTATTAACTTGACTCAAACAGCGCACCTATCAATCTTGCTAAACTGCATGTGATTCGAATGTGAATGACGCGAGCTGGAAGAGCACGCACCGCAGCAAAGGCAGGCAGGCGCGCAGAGCGGTAGTGACACCCAAGGGCGGCTGACACGATGCGCTCTATGATCCTCCCCGCTCTGTCCTGCTGCTCCTGCCGCTCCTCCTGCAGCTGTAGCTGCAGCTGCTTTGAGCCGTGCGCTTCTGACTGCAATGAACCCTCTTCAGATTCCCCCTGCTGCTGCAGCTGGTGGCCTCTGAGGGAGACGATTCTGAGCACGGCTTCCATGCAGCGGCTCACCACACTCCCCACGTATTCACACTCCGATGCTGCTGCTGCTGCTGTACCACCCTGCAAGTGCCCCTCCTCGTGTGCTTGCCGTCCCTGGTTCTGTGATGCCTCCCATGGTGTTGTTGTGGACGTGACTGGGCTTGTGCTTGTGGTGGTGGTGGCGGGGGAGTGGCCGGCACAGGTGATGTGGAGAAACGCGTCTGCCGCTAGGAGGAGCACCGCTACCTGTGGGGTGAGAGGCAAAGGGTGGATGGAGGTGACGGGTTGTTGGTGAGGTGGTTACCGGGTTACATGGAGTAACGCGTCTGCTGCTAGGAGGAGTACTGCTACCCGTGGGGTGAGAGGCAATGGGTCGATGGGGTAGAGTAGCATGTTTGTTTTCATGTTTGCTTCATTCCCTTCACACATCCCTGCTCGCCCTCACCTCATCTGCCGTCAGCACATGGGCAACGCACTCCACAGCAGCTTCAAACAGCAGTGCCCGCCGTTCCTCTGCCCCCTCCAGCATCTCCCCCTGCGAGGAGCCCTGCAGTGCCAAGGAGGGTGGAGCGGCAACGGGGTGAGTTGGGGCAACATGCAGCAGCACATGGTTTAGTTTTGAGTCGACTCGAAACTGCAGCAGCACATGGTTTAGTTTTGAGTCGACTCGAAACTGCAGCAGCACATGGTTTAGTTTTGAGTCGACTCGAAACTGCAGCAGCACATGGTTTAGTTTTGAGTCGACTCGAAACTGCAGCAGCACATGGTTTAGTTTTGAGTCGACTCAAAACTGCAGCAGCACATGGTTTAGTTTTGAGTTGACTCAAAACTGCAGCAGCACATGGTTAAGTTTTGAGTCGACTCAAAACTGCAGCAGCACATGGTTTTTCTCTATAAGCTTCCCCACCTGATGTGATGCTGCTGCTGCAGAGATCTTGGCTTCCAAAGCAGCAAGGAGGGCGGAGTGGGTCGGTTGAGAGGCGGAATGGGAGGAAAGAGAAGCGCTGGGACCAGCAGCAGCAGCAGCAGCTGTTGCTGATGCCGACTGCTCTTCCTGCTGAGTGCTGCTTTCGGGGGTTTCCTCTAATTGGTGGGTGGTCGAGTGAGTGGAGACAGGAAGTGAGGAGGGAGAGGCGGGGGGAGAGTCAACCGATTCTGATGAAACCTCAGGTGGGTTGTCAGGTGAAACGCAGGAGGCCTCAGGTGGAGAGGAGAGGGCGACAGCTGTGGTCAGGAGCAACAGAACAATCTGGTGGTATGAGGGGAGGGGATGGCACGATTGCAAGTTGACAGATTAGTACAATGGCAGAATGGCAGATTGGCAAATTGGGATATTGGCAGATGGGCAGATGGGCAGAGAACAAGAAAGGCAGGAAGTAGGAATGATTGGAACTCGGGGCGAGGCGCAAGAGAGGGGCGAGGGAGAGAAGAAGGGGAGAGGGAGAGAAGAAGGGGAGGAGTGGAGGTGGATGGAATGGAAGCAGAGTACCAAAATTACCTTGCAGCCGAGCAGCTGGAGTGTGGGGTCGGCATTGGCACAGAATGGATTTGTTGTTGCAAGAATACTTAAAAACTGTACTTTGATTTCTCGCAACGCAAATGTTACCTTGCAGCCGAGCAGCTGGAGTGTGGGGTCGGCATTGGCACAGAATGGCAGAACGACTGCCACGTGATGCCCGAGATTGAGGGAGGGGCGTGATGGGGGGGGTTGCTCTGTGAAGAAAGGGAGGGAATGTTAGAAAGGGAGAGACGATTTAGAGGGCGCGTTTTGAGGTGATTCGCCACCACCCTTGGTGTAGAAGGGCAGAACATGGGCACACGCAGCCAGGCATGCTGTCACTAGAGCAGACCTCTTAACCAATCTTGTTATTGTGACATCCTTACCTTGCAGCCTTTCCATGGACCGCACTCCACCACTGCTAGCTTCGAGAAAGCAGCAAACTTCTTCCTTACAACAACCCGGCAGCCCCTGCTCCCCAAGTGAAAGCGCATGGAACTGGGCACACACTGCAAGGTAAGCTGTGAGCACTCTCTGCTGCGCCGATGCCACTACCTCCACTGCTGATGTTGCTTCCGCCTCTCCAGCTTCTCTCTCCCGTTCCCCTGCTTCCCCCGCTCCTTCCTCTCCTCCTCCTCTCTCCCCTCCTCCTGCTACACCCCCCAGGTTTGATTTTCCTCTTGTCCGAGGGCCAGGGCTTCCCGGCTGGCTGCTAGGTTTGCTGGATGGCCGGCTACTGGTCTTACTCCCAGGCTTGCTGCCGGCTTGGGTTGGAAGTGGTGCTGCTGGGTTAGGATGGGTGCTACTGGGTGGAGTGGTGTTGGATGGGAATGCGGAGGAAAGGAGAGTGGTGGGATTGAGGGCGGAAGGTACGAGGGAGGAGGGATGGGGAGGAGGAGGGGGTGGGAGGAGGAGAGAGAGGAGGGGACGGAGGAGCGAGAGCATGATCTGAAGCTGCTCCTCTTCCTCCTTGCTGTCCACGTTGCTGCAAGAAGGGAGAGGAAAAATAAAGAGAGAGGTGGTTATTGCAGGCATGTGGTGGCATATGATAGCTTGTTGGATGCGGTAATGAGAAGAAGGAGGAGAGAGAGCATGATCTGCAGCTGCTCCGCTTCCTCCTTGCTGTACACATAGCTGCAAGAAGGGAGAGGAAAAAAAGAGAGATGGGGAGATGGAGAGGGGGTTGTGGCATATGATGGCCAGTTGGATGTGGTAATGAGAACAAGGAGGGGGGAAAGCATGATATGTAACTGCTCCGCGACCTCCTTGCTGTCTACATTGCTGCGAGAAGAGGGAGAGGAACAGAGGGAGAGGAACAGAGGGAGAGGAACAGAGGGAGAGGGAGAGGGATTAGGAAGAGGGGGACGGTGAGGGAGTTGGGGTTAGGCATGTGGTGGCATGTGGTGGCATGTGGTGGCATGTGGTGGCATGTGGTGGCATGTGGTGGCATGTGGTGGCATGTGGTGGCATGTGGTGGCATGTGGTGGCATGTGGTGGCATGTGGTGGCATGTGGTGGCATGTGGTGGCATGTGGTGGCATGTGGTGGCATGTGGTGGCATGTGGTGGCATGTGGTGGCATGTGGTGGCATGTGGTGGCATGTGGTGGCATGTGGTGGCATGTGGTGGCATGTGGTGGCATGTGGTGGCATGTGGTGGCATGTGGTGGCATGTGGTGGCATGTGGTGGCATGTGGTGGCATGTGGTGGCATGTGGTGGCTTGTGCTGTAGCTCTTCCTCGTCCTCCTTGCCGTCCTTGCCCGTGCCACCAAACCTGTACGTAACTCACCTTATCGGTAGCACGCTACAGAGCAGAGAGATGACACTGCCACTGGACCAAGTTGTGACTATTTTTGAGTCGGCTCAAAATTTAGGCTGAATGTAGCTCACCTCATCTGTAGCAGCTCACCTCATCTGCAGCACGCTACAGAGCAGAGAGATGACACTGACTGCCGATGGACCAAGCTGTTTCCGCCTTCCGCTCCTCTCCCTCCCACCCTTCCTCCCCGCCCTCCTCGTTCCCCCTCTTTCCCTCCTCCTTTTTCTCTCCGCATCCTCGTTACAGTCACTCTCACTATCCGATCCACTTGAGCTAGACCCCTCTGACTCCTCCCTCCCCTCTCCTGCGACCCTCCCCTCCACATCCACTATACCTATCCCCGCTCCTTCTCTTCCTCTCCCCACTCCTCTCTCTCCCTCTTTCACGCGCTCAGCCAATGGTGAGTCGTCAATGCACAGCAGTGGAGTGACTGCCTGGAAGAGGTTGGAAGTGGTTGAGAGAGGTTGAGAGCCATTGAGATAAGAGTAAGAGAGATCGAGAGGGGTTGAGAGGGCCATTGAGATGAAACAGTGCCGATCACCCGCACTTAACCTCACCAGCACCGATGCGTGCTCACCTGCCCCTATGCTCACCTGCCCCTCTGCTCACCTGCACACTCTTGCGAACAGCTGAAGTGAGCTGTGGGTGAGACCGAATCAGGGCCGTGCATGCCCGCACACATGCCATCTGAAGCCGCACCTCCTCCTCTTCTAACATGTATGCCCCTCCCGCCCCCCCTCCCCCTCCTGCTCCCCCTGTGCCCCCACCAGCTCCCCCTGTGCCCCCACCAGCTCCCCTTATCCTCACTATAAACCTCGGCGCAGCAACACCACCTGTTGCTGAGCCTAACCCCGAGCCTACACCTGAGCCTGCTGCCGAGCCTGGGGCTGCGTTTGGTACAGAGGTGCTCATTGGTCCGGGGAAAGAGATGGGAGTTGGAGCAGCGAGAGGGGACTGAAAGAAGGACGTAGAGGAAGCGTATGAAGCCAAGGATGAGGAGGTGGGAAGAGGTGAGGAGGTGGAAGAGGAGGAGGAGGATACGGAGGATGGCACGAGAGGGTGAGAGGACGGGATGGGGGGGAGGAAATGGAGGCAGCTGCTGATAAGATCGTCTCGACTCTTGAGATTGATGGCTGTGGTTTGTGGTTGGGAGGAAGCAGTTGCATGAGTACTTGAAGTTGAAAGGACCGGGGCTAAATGAGTGGCAGGATAAGCACTTGAAAGGGGCGGTGGAGGAGCGGTGAGAGCAGATGGAGGGGCAGTGAGAGGAGCAGAGGCGAGTGTGAGGATGGATTGAGCCACGGCTGTCTTGGCTGGAAGGGACGTCACTGCAGCTAAGGGAGCAAACACGTTCGCATCCTGTGAGAATCAGGGAATGAAGGTGGGGAGAAAAGCAAGTGGGAACAAACAGGGAGTGAGAGGGAAGAGAGCAGCAGAGGCGAGTGTGAGGATGGATTGAACCACGGATGTCTTGGCTGGAAGGGATGATGATTGTGACATCATTGTTACACACAACGTGACATCAGCTGTTACACCAATGCGATCGCATATGCAAAGCCAACTGACCAGCAGTGTTCTGATTCGCGAATCCACCACGGAAGCTTCCGAGAAGGCCACCGTGTAGCGGTACGTCAGCGCCAGCGCAGCGCACACGTCATCATGCATCAGCGGGTCCCGGAGGAAGTCAGCAGCTGCTGACGTGGCAGTCTCCTTCTTGAACAGGCGCTCGAGAGGAGGGAGAGCGAGCTTGGGGGCAGAGGAAGCGGAGGAGGAGGAGGAGGTAGAGGAAGAGGCGGAAGAGGAGGAGGTTTTGGGGATGAAGATGGCCGATTGAGAGCCGAGGGTTTTCACAAACTGGTATATGCTGCACCGGCAAGGGAAAACCAGGCAAGGAAAAAGAGTGCAGAAGAAAAAATGGGGGAGGGATGAGATTTTTGGGACAAGCCAACAGCCAAGCAGCTTCAGGAAAGAATGAGCTCAATGCGGCCGGATTTAATCTGACAAAAAAGAACGACAAAAAGTAGAAAAGCTGATGTACCGTTGCAGGTTAGAGACAGAGTAAGAGTCGAGGACTTGCTCCAAGGTGGCCAACATCACGTCGAGATGCACCGCCGCCACCTGATGGCAGAGAGAGAGAGGACGTTGAGAGGCAGAGGCGAGAAGCAAGGAGACACAGGGGTTGAGTGCTGCAAGTTGCAGACGGAGTAGGAGTCGAGTCGAGGACTTGCTCCAAGGTGGCGCGCACACCACGTCCAGATGCACCGCCGCCACCTGCAGAGAGCGATAAGGTTGGGAAGAGAGGAGACACAGAGGGAGTTGAGGAGGCAGAGGGAAGGCAACGCCACAACACATTGTCGCAGGTTTGAGAGGGAGTTGAAGTGGAGGACTTGCTCCAAGGTGGCGACCACCACATCCAGATGCACTGCCGCCACCTGCAGAGAGAGAAGGTTGTTGAAAAGGCACGACGAAAATCAAGAGGCAGGGTCTTGAGACGTGTCAGCAAAAGGTAGCCAGCGTGGCACTTGATGCAAATAAACAGATGTCATCTGCACTGCAGCTAGTGGTAAGAGAGGACAAGAAGCCTTCTGAGACGCCTTAAGAGACATGCAATAGGACTGAGAAGTGCTTTTGCATGTCTCTTAAGGCGCAAAGAAGTAACTCACAGTACCAAGCCCCATGGCAAGAGCGTGCCGGTCGAGGGGGTCAGAGAGGGTGGCAGAGTCAAACATGAGGGCCACGCGGCGCTGAATAAAGACGGCGTCTGCCGCTCGCTGGACTAGCGCCCCCATGCACCTGGTGTGAGGGAGGGGAGAGGGAAAGAGCATACGGTAGTGGTGAACTGTGGTTGAGTTGTCACTAAAAAAATAATGAGCGCTTGCACGTACAGACTTGTATATTGAGTCAGCTAAATCCCTCGCACGCACACACAAATGTATAAATGCATGCATGCTTACACACACCCCATGCTTGCGCACACCCCAACCCAAGCATCCACCCAGGAGACGAAGGAGCACACACATTAGGGAAGAAACGCACAGTAACCCACTCACCTGTGCAGCAGGATGTGCTGACTTGCATCCATGCACGGCCACAAGTAGAAGGCAGCGAAGCCGTCACACACCCGTGCAGTCCAGTCAGCATGGTTCACCGCGTCAATCGCCCTTTTGAGCATCTGTGACCATGTGAAAATAGGAAAACAAAAACATTGGAAAAAAAAATAATATATATATATATATATATATATATATATATATATATATATGCAAACGGGAGTATGAATAGCTGGTTCTTGGCATGCCCCAAGAATCACCCAGAAAACGATGGAGCAGAGAGAAAAGGGCAGAAACAGCTTCAGCTCACGTAAACATCTTATTGCCCCCCACGTGCAACCTCTCACTCTCTCTCCCTTTCTCGCGCTACAGAAACACACCTGCAAGATGGGGAGAATAGAAAAGGTGAGGGAGAAGCGGTCGGGTCTCACCCCTTCACTTCACTGCCCGTGAATGTCTCGGGCACACCTCAAAAACCCTGCAAGGTGAGCTGTCAGCACCCGCTGCTGCGGGCACAACCTTTGAGAAGTCTCAGAAACCCTCCACACACAAGAACATCACCTGCTCCTACTCGACCTTTGAAGAAGAGACAAACCGGACCACCAATGCAAAGCAAACGTCATGTAATTCCTCGTTACCTTCATGGTGGCGTCCTGCCACACGGCTCTTCTGCGCTCCAAAGACTGTTTTCTCCCCAGGCGCTCTGCCAAGTGTGTCATGTGCTCGATCTGAAAGGAAGGTGGGATGGAGGGAAGGAGGAAAAGCTTTTGAGGCGCCTCAAAAGTTGCTCTGCTAAGTTTGTCATGTGCTCGATCTAATAGGAAGGTGGGATGGATGGAAAGTGGGGAGGAGGGAAGGGCGGAAGAGAGGGTAGGAAGGAGGACAGGAGGGATAGCGGTGCTGCTATGTGCTTCAAGTGCTTGATCTCGTGAAGAAAGGAAGAGAGTGAAGAAGGGGTGGGCGGGAAGAAAGGAAGAGAGTGACAAAGAAACAGAAGGAATATTTCCAACGTTTTGTATTCTTTGTAGTTCATTCTCAGAGACAAATGCCAAGTTTCATTCTCAGAGCGGTGACGAAGGCCATCGTCCGAAACGCGCGTACGCTCAGGTTTGAATGACAATTTTCTTACCTAATCAATCCCTGCTAGCCTAAGCTCAGCCTATAAGAGATTAGAACGAGTTAGACCTGCTGGATCTGGGTCGAAACTGTTTTCCTATTCTCTGTAGTTCTTTCTGAGAGACAACTGCCAAGTTTTATATGTGCGCTACGATAGTTGCCTTATAAAAACCATGCCCCTCCAGAGGAGCTAAGACCAGCGGCGCATTGCTCTTTCTGTCCCACGACGAGCAAGGGAAGAGACACAGATAGAGCATAACGAGTAGATCAGGCAAGACCAAGTGGGCTTACGTCGAGAGCGAGTGACTCAAAGGCAGAAGGCAGAGTGCTCTGGCGAACAAACTCAAGGACCTGCGAGAGTATCAAAGTAGAACCATCAAAGTGGAATCAGCAGGAAGAATCAAGGAAAGTTGCTGGATATGTGCTATGTTTGGGCAAACAGCATTTTTTGCCACTTGGACAAGCCGCTGAGAGGGTTGAGCATGGTTTGTTCGACAATAATTGGTTACAAGACAAAGGCAGGGTAATCATCTGAGCAGCTACAGGGAGGTGTTTGAAGGCTGAGAAACAAGAGAAGCGCTCTTTTGAAGTCCTGATGAACGGCGGCGCTGATGAAAGCCTAAGGGCTGGAACGCGTTCGCCTTGCCCAATCAGAACTTACGCTTCGAGACTTATCAAGTCCTGGTTTATGCCCTTTTCCTAGCCTTACAAAGCAACCCACCCACTACACTTAGCTGAAATTTTTACGGAGACCACACGGCTTGCTGCGGTCCGAATCCTTCTCTACTCTGCAAGAAGCGCTCTTTTAAGCTGATCCTCTTCTCTTTTCAAGCACTTCTCATGTGAGACGGGAGGGGTGCTGAAGGGTTGGAGGTGCAGAGTGGTATGGAAAGCTTTTATTATGCATAGACTAGTCATACAGGAGAGGAGTTCATACAAGGTAAGGAAGTCACCTGGAAGATTCTCATCCTCCTCGGTGCTTCGGTGAGTGTCTTGTCACTTCCGAGCAGAATAAGCAACCGAGGTAAAAGCTCCTGGGAAGGAGGGAGAGAGAGAGACAGGGCAACAGACACCAAGTCCATACTTCAAAGAAAGTGGCACCACGGTGCAGATTGGCAGTAACTACCTCAAGTTCGAGCATAGCAGATTTACGGATCATACACTGGATGTAGCACACGCGGTCCACAGTCTTAGTAGTATCTCCAGGTGACTTTGAGTCGACTCAAAAGCCAACTAAACCCACACCCATAGTACCCCCAGGTGGCTTTTGAGTTGACCCAAAAGCCAACACAGTCCACCCCCTTAGTACCTACGTCGAGAGGCGGCAGCTTGAACTGGGAAAGCCCCCGAATCTCCCTCTCCGCACTCTCCACCTTCTCTACCACACCACTGGCTGCACCCACTGTACCCCCTGCATTCCCTCCCTCGGCAGTAGTCATCCCCTCCATCCCACCTGTAATACGGGCTTAGAACTACGGCCTTAGTACCACGGCCTTAGTACCTACGTCCAGAGGCGGCAGCTTGAACTGGGAAAGCCCCCGAATCTCCCTCTCCGCACTCTCCACCTTTTCGGCTGCGACCACTGTACCACCACCTGCGTCCCCTCCATTCCTCCCTCCCTCATTCCCATAGCCACTGGTCGTCCCCTTGACCCCGCCTGTACTACGGCCTTAGAACCACGGCCTTAGTACCACGGCCTTAGTACCTACCTCCAGAGGCGGCAGCTTGAACTGGGAAAGCCCCCGAATCTCCCTCTCGGCACTCTCCACCTTTTCGGCTGCGACCACTGTACCACCACCTGCGTCCCCTCCATCACTCTCTCCCTCACTCCCATAGCCACTGGCCGTCCCCTCGACCCTGCATGTTCCACTGGCTGGCACTCCAGTCCCAGGTTCGAGATTCCCCCGCTTCAGGGGCAGCAGAGGGTGTCTTTCGAGCGATGATCGTTGATAAGCATTGCAGGACCTGCGATTGGAGGTGGGGAGGGACAGGATGGACGTGGGTAAACAGCGGGACACAGAAGGTAAGAGACGGAATACGACTCAACATGGAATGATGAGAGACAGTGAAGAACACTTGGATATTACTTGTTATAGATGCACTATGACATCCAATTAATGAGTATGGCAGGACCAGCGTTTAGAAGGTTACTACAGAGTGAATTTGTGTGCTGTGCTGAGAGGAACAGTGGGATGCGATGATACCATAAGTGGCAGGATGCGGTAACTAGTGGTAGGATGCGGTTACCAGTGGCAAGATGCAGTCGAGGCTTGACTTGACCAGCGATCGTAGCAGAGCCAGCAGCAACACATCCTGCAGAATCAGGAGCAGAGAAGATATTCAGGGAATAAATCCTTTCATTCAGGCACACATAGCACTACTTTGAGATTACTAAAAAATGATTTGCACACCTGAAAAAGTACCTTGGCTGTCTGAACGAATGCTATTATACATGAGAGGGGTGTATAAATCGGTGACTCACAATTATGGGTGACTCACATCCATGGGTGACTCACATCACATCCATGGTATGGACTGTATTTGCAAGGATACTCATTCCCTTGCTGCACACGTGATACACCTCAGGGGCTCTCCAAACAAATGCTACCCTACCACTCCGTGAGAGGGGTGTGACTCACATCCATGGTATGGACTGTATTGGCTAGGATGCTCAGCCCCTTGCTGCACACGTGATACAGTGGATCCTCCTCCCCTCCCCCTCCTGCCGCCCTCCTCCTTGCCTCCCTCGCACCCACCCCACCACTACCGCTGCCACTACTGCTGCTGCTGGTACTGCTATCAGTGGCCGAAGTGAGTGAGGAGTGAGAGGAGGAGGGATGGGAGGAGGAGGGGGATGGGCGGAAGGAGCGGCCGGCTTGGGAGATGAGGAAGAAGAGGAGGTGGTAGGCGGGGACTGGGTGAGCTGGCAGCAGCTGATTGGTGGCTGCCATGGCGAGGATGAGCTGAGGAGGGGTGGGGAACATGGGGCAGGAAGGAAGAGAAAGGTTAAGAGTTGAGGAGGAATTGGGAACAAGGAGCACAAAGCAGAACAGAAGGTTGTCAGAACCTGCAACAGCACCGTTTCCAGCCCACAGGGACGCATAGGCAGAGCTTCAAATGAGCCACCTGAGACAATACCTGTACTGAACGATCTCCTTGCGAGTCTCTTCGCATGGCACATTCCTGGCCACAAGCACAACTGCACCCAGCAGGGACAAGCACGCAGAGCTCCTAATGAGCCGCCTAAACCAGAGACATACCTGAACTATCTCCTTGCGAGTCTCATCACACGGTGTATTCCTGGCCACAAGCACAGCAGCCCCCAGCAGGGAGGCACACGCAGAGCTCCACTCCACCTCCACCTCTCCCACTGGCCGCAGCAGAACTGCCTCTATCGGCGACACCCCTCCTCCTGCTGCTGCTGAGCCTCCTCCTCCCACCGTTGATCCTCCTCCTCCCCCCCCTGCCCCTCCCCCCATCCCTCCTCCACCACTGCTCGACCCCATTGCTGCTCCTCCTGCTCCTCCTGCTGTGTCCCTCGCTCCTCCCCACTCTCCCCCTCTAGCGCTATCAGGAACCCCTGGAGGGCTGGAGGGGTCACTAGAAGGGAGGCCTAGGGACGGGTGGATCAGGGACGAGCGCCCCTGAACCCACCCCAGAGCGAAAATATCCTGTGCTGACGTGTCCTGCGCGCTCTCCATGGCCTCCTCTGATTGGACGATGTAGATTGCTCCCTGGCAGAACTGCTCCTCGTTTCCCGCCCACACTTGAGGCATGCTGCACGGTGCAGAGCAGCACAAGGCACGTAACCAGTGCAGGATTTGTTAGAGAGAAACTCGTTAGGCAGCTTTGAAAAATGCGTGAATGCCTTTACTCCCTGACAGAACTGCTCCTCGCTGCTCACCCACATTTGCAGCATGCTGCATGCAGAGCAGCACTGATGACATTCAGTACACAAGTAGCACTCAAGACGCAGGTGAGGTGAAAAACTTAGCATTCAGCAAAGGGTGTTTCCCTATGAGACATGCAAATAAAGAGATCGTATAAATAAGGAGATCGTATAAATAAGGAGATCGTATATGCACTGCACCCTACCTGGCAGAACTGCCAGGTAGGGTGTTTCCCTACCTGGCAGGTAGGGTGAGCACAAGTAGCATTCAGCAAAGGGTGTTTCCCTTGGAGACATGCAAAAGGATATCGTATATGCACTGCAAATAAGGAGATCGTATATGCACTGCAAATAAGGAGATCGTATATGCACTGCAAATAAGGAGATCGTATATGCACTGCAAATAAGGAGATCGTATATGCACTGCAAATAAGGAGATCGTATATGCACTGCAAATAAGGAGATCGTATATGCACTGCAAATAAGGAGATCGTATATGCACTGCAAATAAGGAGATCGTATATGCACTGCAAATAAGGAGATCGTATATGCACTGCAAATAAGGAGATCGTATATGCACTGCAAATAAGGAGATCGTATATGCACTGCAAATAAGGAGATCGTATATGCACTGCAAATAAGGAGATCGTATATGCACTGCAAATAAGGAGATCGTATATGCACTGCAAATAAGGAGATCGTATATGCACTGCAAATAAGGAGATCGTATATGCACTGCAAATAAGGAGATCGCACTGCACCCTACCTGGCAGAACTGCTCCTCGTTGCTCGCCCACACGTGCAGCATGCTGCACATAGTGCAGGGATGCTGGCATGCGGCATGCTGCACCCGTTCACGGATCATTCGTTGAATAATGCATTCAGCAGCATTCTACATGCACGCATGCCTTTTACAATTTCACTTACCTTAGAATAGAATATGTGACACAAGACACGAGACAGCCTGGTGCGCGCGCGCACACACACACACCTGGTCACAATGCGGCGCAGCAGAACCAGAGCCCCCTGCCTGATCCGCACGTCCACCCCTCTGTGAGCCGCCCTCTGTGGTGGCAGGGCGGGAGAGATGACAAGGAGAGGGCAAAGAGAGGGCAATGGGTGAGGGCAAGGAAACCCCTCGCTACATCCCAGTATGCTTTCATCAGGTAAATGTTCCTTCCTGCCTGATCCGCACGTCCACCCCTCTGTGAGCCGCCCTCTGTGGTGGCAGGACGGGAGAGAGGCCAAGGAGAGGGCAAAGCGAGGGCCATGGGTGAGGGCAAGGAAACCGCTCACTACATCCTAGTATGCTTTCAGCAGGTATATGTTCCTTCCTGCCTGATCCGCACGTCCACCGAACTGTGAGCCGCCCTCTGCGGTGGCAGGACGCGAGAGAGAGCACGGGAAAGGAAACCACCTTATGCTTCCACCAAAGGTGTCTGAATGTTTCTGCCAAACGCGCATTTTGATCTCAGGAATTGTCTCGACAGCGGAGGAAGGGTGAGGCCGCTATGGCCACTCACCTGGATGGCAAAGGCGCTTGCGTGTTGCGGAAACGCCTCTGTGATGGTCATGGCGCACCGCATGGCTGTGTTGAGGCCCTGTGAGAGACATCAGATCAGAATAATGCACGCAAGGGTTGCATGTATGGGAGGCATGCGTAAGCCACATGCATGGGATGTGCGGAGCCATAGCAATCATAAACTGGGTCCCAATAATTTGTAACATATATAAAGAAAATATTACTTTAATGCACCGGCCATTTTACTCGCACTGATTACACTCACCATGAAAGGGGTTAAACATAGAGTGAGGTTTAAACAACAGTGAAGGAGTTACTTACTCACAGCAGTGACAGGGTTTACTCACAGTGATGGTGATGCGGATATCAGCCGCGTTGGAGCTCAGGCGACTGGTGTAGTGGCCTATCAGGGCGAGCAGGAACTCCAGCGTGGGGAGCAGCACCTGGGATGGGGAGGGGATTGATGAGGTAGCTGTCGTTTAGAGTATTTAAGAGCCTTTCAACTGAAACACAACTGGTTGGTGTAGTGGCCTATCAAGGCGAGTAGGAACTCCGATGTAGGAAGCAGCACCTGGGATGGGAACATGCAACGCGAAGGAACTTGTATTCTCAAAAGCACTCAGAAGTAACTCAGCTAAAGTCTAGTTTTGAGGCGCCTCAAAATTACTCAGAAGTAACTCAGCTAAAGCTCCACCGTGAGAGCATTCAAGCTGAGAAGCGCTGGGCAGAGCATGATGCACCCTCTTTCAAGTTATTTACCATCCCTTGCTACCGCCAGATTCACACCTTTGGGTTGATTCCTTGCTTGGGAAGCCCAAGTATTGCAGCTGCGCTAGCTGCAGCAGCAGCAGAAGCGGCAGCACCAAGCGCAGTAGCGGCAGCACCAAGCGCAGTAGCAGCAGCACCAGCCGCGCTAGCATCTGCTTCTCTTGTTGCCCCAGATAAAGCCTGCTCTTCCCCAGATAGCCTCTGCTCAGGTCCCCCACTGCCACCGCCACTCTTGCTGCTGCTGTCACCGCTGCCGTCTGGGTCTGGACTGCCGCCCAGGAGAGCTCTCAAGAGGGTACTGAGGCTGTCTGTAACGTGTACGTGCTGATACTCCTCTGGCTCCTTGCCGTACCTGAAGAACAGTAGGGGGGGAGGTAGTGAAGTGCATGGAGGCAGAGGCATAAACTACACAACTCACAACCACACGTACACGGTACAGCATGACACACACTCACAGGGATGACTTTTGAGTCGACTCAAAAGTCAACTCTTATCTGAAGAACAGTAGCAGGGAAGGTAGCAAAAGGCACGAAGGCAGAGACATAAACTACACAACTCACAACCACACGTACACGGTACAGCATGACACACATTCACAGGGATGACTTTTGAGTCGACTCAAAAGTCAACTCTTATCTGAAGAACAGTAGCAGGGAAGGTAGCAAAAGGCATGAAGGCAGAGACATAAACTACACAACTCACAACCACACGTACACGGTACAGCATGACACACACTCACAGGGAGAGAAGGGCGGGCAGCAGCACGCTGAGCGTGAATCGCAGGTAGCTCTCCTGCAGCAGAAACTGTGGAGCGTGCATGTGGTCATAAATAGATTTGTTGTGCATTGTGCCGTGCCACAGCATTCACAGGTGGAAACTCACAGGGAGCGAAGGGCGGGAAGCAACGCGCTGAGCGTGGATCGCAGGTAGCTCTCCTGCAGCAGAAACTGTGGAGCGTGCATGTGGTCATAAATAGATTTGTGCATTGTGCCGTGCCACTGCATTCACAGGTGGAAACTCACAGGGAGCGAAGGGCGGGTAGCAGCGCGCTGAGCGTGGATCGCAGGTAGCTCTCCTGTAGCAGAAACTGTGGAGCGTGCATGTGGTCATAAATAGATTTGTGCATTGTGCCGTGCCACAGCATTCACAGGTGGAAACTCACAGGGAGCGAAGGGCGGGAAGCAACGCGCTGAGCGTGGATCGCAGGTAGCTCTCCTGTAGCAGAAACTGTGGAGCGTGCCATGTGGTCATAAATAGATTTGTGCATTGTGCCGTGCCACAGCATTCACAGGTGGAAACTCACAGGGAGCGAAGGGCGGGAAGCAACGAGCTGAGCGTGGATCGCAGGTAGCTCTCCTGTAGCAGAAACTGTGGAGCGTGCCATGTGGTCATAAATAGATTTTTGCATTGTGCCGTGCCACAGCATTCACAGGTGGAAACTCACAGGGAGCGAAGGGCGGGAAGCAACGCGCTGAGCGTGGATCGCAGGTAGCTCTCCTGTAGCAGAAACTGTGGAGCGTGCCATTTGGTCATAAATAGATTTGTGCATTGTGCCGTGCCACTGCATTCACAGGTGGAAACTCACAGGGAGCGAAGGGCGGGTAGCAGCGCGCTGAGCGTGGATCGCAGGTAGCTCTCCTGTAGCAGAAACTGTGGAGCGTGCCATGTGGTCATAAATAGATTTGTGCATTGTGCCGTGCCACAGCATTCACAGGTGGAAACTCACAGGGAGCGAAGGGCGGGAAGCAACGCGCTGAGCGTGGATCGCAGGTAGCTCTCCTGTAGCAGAAACTGTGGAGCGTGCCATGTGGTCATAAATAGATTTGTGCATTGTGCCGTGCCACAGCATTCACAGGTGGAAACTCACAGGGAGCGAAGGGCGGGAAGCAACGCGCTGAGCGTGGATCGCAGGTAGCTCTCCTGTAGCAGAAACTGTGGAGCGTGCCATGTGGTCATAAATAGATTTTTGCATTGTGCCGTGCCACAGCATTCACAGGTGGAAACTCACAGGGAGCGAAGGGCGGGAAGCAACGCGCTGAGCGTGGATCGCAGGTAGCTCTCCTGTAGCAGAAACTGTGGAGCGTGCCATGTGGTCATAAATAGATTTGTGCATTGTGCCGTGCCACAGCATTCACAGGTGGAAACTTACAGGGAGCGAAGGGCGGGTAGCAACGCACTGAGCGTGGATCGCAGGTAGCTCTCCTGCAGCAGAAACGCCATCTCCGCCATGGCCTTGGCTGTCGATAGCCGGGCCTGGTTGGGAGAAAGAATGGAAGGTTGGAGAAAATATTAAGGTGTTACAAATGCCTCGACGCAGGTAGCTCTCCTGCAGCAGGAACGCCATCTCCGCCATGGCCTTGGCTGTGGATAGCCGGGCCTGGTGGGAGGGCGTAGGGAGAGTAAAGCGTTGGTGGGGGAAAAGCAGGGCGTCAAGGATGCTTCGAGAAGGCAGCTCTCCTGCAGCAGGAACACCATCTCTGCCATGGCCTTGGCTGTCGACAGCCGGGCCTGCAGGAAGAACAAACGGGGATACAGGAGAGCAGGGCGTTGCGTTTGACATCTAAGAGGTAATCTCAACACTCGGTGCCTTAACACAGCATGCTGTCCCCGCCAGCAAGTTGTGTCGTGTGCCATTGTAACGAGGTGCCTTAGCATGCTGTCCGTCAGCGAGTTGACAAAGACGCCTCTTCCGACCAGGCCCGGCTCAGTGCACCAGAAACACCATATCTGCCATCGAGTTGGCCTTGGCTGCTTTTGAGTCGACTCAAAAGCAGACGTATCAACACTCGGTGCCTTAACACAGCATGCTGTCCGCCAGCAAGTTGACAAAGACGTTGACAAAAGACGTCTCTCCTGCACCAGAAACACCATATTTGCCATCCAGTTGGCCTTGGCTGTGGCGAGCCGGGCCTGGTCGGGAGAGAGGGGTGAAGGGCTGGAGGGAAGGACCAGGGCACCAATGAAGGTTCAAGCAGAAGGCTCTTCTGCACCTAAAATGCCAAAGCTAGATCTGCATCAGACTGAAACCCTTTATTAACTGAAACACACAAGATATAAAAAGAGTTTGACCTCCCGCATCACAAATGGTATTCTCGCCAAAACCTCTGCTGTGGCTAGGCAAGACGAGAAATATGCCCACAGTAAATGCGGATAATGCACACAGTAACAGGTTTGAAGCAGACTGATTGAGGGCACAGTGGAGTTTGTGGGGTTTGAGGTTTACCGGTGAGGAGGAGGAGAGGAGCCAGCGCTGCAGGAAAAGGTCGAATGCCGATTGCAGGAGGGCACTGACAGGGACAAATGGGTCGATGCACAGGAATGGAAGGCAAACGCAGTAAGGAAGCACATGAAACGCCATGCGATTCAGAGTGCGATGTCCCTGTGAGTGTGATGGAGAAAACAGCATCACACTCTAAATCGCAGTAAGAAAACGGTTGCAAGGCAGGCAGGAGGAGAGCCCAGACACCAGCTGCTGCTCACACTCACACAGCCTCGAGCATTGGGACATCTTAAGAAGACTCACACAGACTCCTCCCAATCTTCAACCGTCCATGGAATATTCCTCAGCTCATCCAACGGTGCTCCGCCCTCCTGATTCCCCTCCCCACTCGCCTCCCTACTTCGCCTCTCCTGAAGCGCTAGCACCACAGCCATGCCTTGCCCGTGCATGAATGCCCGGCACCAATGGGCGATTGCTGGGGTGGCGGGTAGGTGGATGACACGGGGGGGCAGGGGCAAGGAGGTGATAGTCAGCAGCACCACAGCCATGCCTTGCCCGTGCGTGAATGCCCGGCACCAATGGGCGATTGCTGGGGTGGCGGGTAGGTGGATGACACGGGGGGGCAGGGGCAAGGAGGTGATAGTCAGCAGCACCACAGCCATGCCTTGCCCGTGCGTGAATGCCCGGCACCAATGGGCGATTGCTGGGGTGGCGGGTAGGTGGATGACACGGGGGGGCAGGGGCAAGGAGGTGATAGTCAGCAGCACCACAGCCATGCCTTGCCCGTGCGTGAATGCTGCATATGTTTTCTGAGAATTCCCAAAAAACATACGCAGCAGAGAATTCTCAAAAAAACATACTTGCCCGAGCGTGAATGCCCGGCACCAGTGGGCGATTGCTGGGATGGCAAGTGAATGACACGGGGGGGTTTGAAACGTGGGTGGGAGTTTGACACGTGAGAGACCACACTGGGAAGAAGATTGGAACATAGGATGGGGGTTGATTTGTGGGAGTTGGAATTCAGGGGTTGAAACTCAAACTTGAGAAATCGATACTACTACAGAGTGGATTAATGGGAGTAAAAACGTGAAAGCTTTTACAAAAAGCTGGTTAAAGGAGCATCATTTATCTCTCACCATCAGCAAAGACGTGCTTGGTGGTCTCTGTAACCGTCAGCAGCTGTGGAACAATCTTCCTCAAAACATTCGGCCACATTGCACGGAACACGGCAGCTGATGTGGGTGCAGGGGAGTGGAAATGGATTGCAAGACGGACGAGCGGAATCAGAGTTAATTTTAGCACATTCGACCACACGGCCTGGAGTACAGCACAGCAGCAGGTTGTGGGATGGGATGGAGGGGAGGTTTCAGGGGGAGAGGTGAAGATAAGGGCTTTGATTTGTTGAGTTTTTTCCCCTTTGTTTTGTAGAGTTGAACATAAGGCCAAAGCACAGGAGCTGCATGTGAGGGAAGGGACAGAAACGGGGAGTGGGAGTGGATTTGGGGTTGGGTGGGTTGATAAACGGACCTAGGGGAATGTAGATGTGTGATGGAGTGGTGACGGAGCACAAAGGGGACAAGTCAAATGGGAGGGTGGGTGATTGGATGGTTCGTCATGGAAATCCCATAAAAAGACAAGACCGGCCGGCCACCAATGAAATGCAAGACTCACGTCTATTCTTTGCCATCTGGCCGAAGGCATCGGCAATGAGATGCAGTGGTGGCTGAGGCACACAGAAAACCTCGTCCAGAGCCTGCACAGCACACGTGGCAGGCAGAGATGGGTACACGTGGCAGGCAGAGATGGGTACACGTGGCAGGCAGAAATGGATACACGTGGCAATCAGAGATGCACATTGACGACGCTAAGATGTGGGTTCGCCATGCAAGTGCTGCTTTTGAGTCGACTCACATGCTGCTTAGGACTCAGTGGATGGTGACAGAGGGACTGACCCTAAACCCTGAACCCTTCCCCCAACCCCCCCCCAAAAACAAAAAGGACACAGCATGTGGTGTAGAGTGGCACGATGAACAGGGAATTACCAGTGCAGTGGACGCAGCTGCTACAGCCGTGATGACAGATGCTACAGCCACGTTCAGTGGTGACCCAATGTCCTGCATCGTGCAGGTAATGGGGTATGGAGTTCGATGGGGTGGGGAGGGAAAAAAGGTGAAGGGAAAGAAGAAAGGAGGGACAAAAGGAAGAGAGAGGCATGGAGGGAAAGAATGGAAGTGAAGGGAACAGACAGAGACATCAAAGATAATATATTTTCATGAGTTTAATTCTCTGAACCAGCATGCTGATATCCAGCACTGTCTAGGTTCAACGCACCTGAGTGCTGCCAGCGTCAGATCGGCCTGCCAGCTGCATCTCCGCCAGCACCAGCTTCATGCTCTGCACCAGCATCGTGTGATCCGACATGCGTCTAGGCACAACAACGCACCTGAGCACTGCCAGTGCCTGACCGCCCTGCCACCTGCATCTCCGCCAGCGCCAGCTTCATACTCTGCACCAGCATCGTGTGATCCGACACCCCTCCCCCCCCATCTGAACCCATTCCCACCCCTCCACCTTCCGCTGACACTCCCCCTCCTGCGACCACCCCCCATGCTGCTCCTTCAGCCCCTGCTGAGACTCCCGCCGCAGCAGCAGCAGCGGAGTGCTGTTGGCGAGTGAGGGAGGTGATAGAGGCTGCGATGACAGAGAAGAGGTTGGTCTTGTGGTGCTGCGGCAGCTGAGGCACCGACCACCACAGGCTGGTGCTCTGAAGGGAGGGAAAAGGGGGGCGGATTTGGGAACAGAAGGGGTGGGGGGTGGAAGGGGAAGGATTGCAAAAGCGCGACAGCGAGAAGCGGCAGAAGCGTTGGCGGTGGGAGAAAGATACAAGCATGCTGATGGCGGCAACAATGACAGAGAAGAGGTTGGTCTCAAGTTTCGGAATTTTACCTGACCGGATTGGAGAAGCTCGGAACAGAAGAGCAGAACGAGCTTGGGGTTACTGCAAGCAAACAGGACACATGTCAGAAACAGCTACACGCATTCTGGGAACATCATAAATTCAGCATATGTGCATATTGGGAACAGCCTGGAAATACTAGGAGCGGGTGTGAGTGTTCGGATTAACCCAGGGTGACTCACGAAAGACTCCTCAATGCAAACTCACACTGTGGCTACGGACTTGAGCACATCTGGATGAGTCAGGGAGCGCATCCTCAGGTGTACATTGAATCCCGACCAACTCACACTGCGGCGATCGACTTGAGTGCATCCACGTCTGCCTGCTGAACCTCGGGCGAGCCTACTTTGAGTCTACTCAAACCGCGTCAGAAACAGCCAGGGCGAGGAATACCAAAACACCAACTCACACTGCGGCGATGGACTTGAGTGCATCCACGGCTGCCTGCTGAACCTCCGGTGAGCCATCCGCCAGTGAGGACGTGAGGTCTGACAACTCCGTGTCTGTTGAATTACGACAGCAATTTGGTCATCATGTGGGAAGGGGGACACAGATTCATGACCAGAGGTTACCAGGACGAGATGTCCGACAACTACATGTTTGTTGAATCCCGGGATAGTTTTGGAGAGCAGGGAATCGTAGTCTCATAAGCAGAGTCCAACGGAACGTGAAGAACGGCAAACCCTTGTCTACCGGATCACAATGATCCGCTGGTTCACTAGAACGGGAAACACATAACAGATCCATTGCTGAAGTGTCCGACATTCTCCGTGTCAGGTTCATGTCAAGGATGGCACGAAACCCGAAGGGTGAAAGGAGCGAAAGCATGACATCAACGGCTATCGACGAAGCTATCAAGGTGAGAAGAAAAGCCGGAAACCGGGTGAGAAACAGGAAGTTAACGGACCGAATTGACCAGGGAACAAGGTTCTACGTAAAGGCTCTGATGGATGATGAACGACCAGCACAGGAGCCAACATTCAGCAATGATTGATCAACCGTGGGAGGTGATTCATGCGATCGTACATGTCGTCAGCGACGCCTTCATCGTCGCTGGCGATTAATGCGACGACGAGCCTGGCGACAAGTCCGAATCCGTGGTTAACCGGCGGTAAAAAACGGTGATATATTGCTTCTGCAAGCTTCGGGGCTTCTTTCCGCCTATCGCTTACGTGTCGCCAGACGCACCGAACCTCGACAAAGTGGCCGATTCTGATCCGAATCGCGAAGAAAGTAACCCGAATTCCGTTGCGCGTGGCCTTCGCTAGTTCTGCCGTTACGCGAATCTAAACCGGTTGCGCTTCTAAGTTCTATCGGACTAACTGAAAGCCGGTAACTGGCCTGTCTGCATCATAACCAGTGATGCTATGATTTCATCACTTCAGGCTCTGAGCAGGATGGAGGAGTCAGTTCGTCCGCCATGGATTTCATCAGGGGTGTGTGTCAGAAACAGTGACCAGAATTTCAAACGCTGTAGCGTTTTTCGGGTGCTTGAAGCGGGGTTCTAAATTCCAGAACACCGCGGCCCTCGTTAACGCCGCACTGCTTATTGTGAATCATGCAGAACATTTTTAGTGTAGACATTACATGATGCTTACACCATTTATGGAAGCATTTATATCTTGGCACGTGGCAGTAGCTCAGCCAGCCCGTCTCTTCTGGAAGTTAAACACGCGGACGCGTGTAGAATCCTCCACGTCATTCAACTCGTTTGGAGAACACGAGTACCTCTTCCCCTCAATGCAGGCACAATGTTGAGGAAGGGCATGTGATGCAAACCAAGAGCTGACAGATACGGGTGCTTCTGACGAATTCGGTATTCTCAAGGTCGACTGGTATCAAATTCAACACATCCCGAGAAATTATTCAACACAACTCCAGCCATTCTCTCGGGAATTCCTTTTCATACCTTGCGGTAACGGCTATTTTTGCAATCACTTACGGAGTCGTGTGCGTAATCGCGGCTTCTACGACTCCGTCGTTGCCGACATGGAAACCCTCGCTGCCTCGTCCTTGTCCTTCTCCCTGAAACCGAGCCACGCCGCGCCAGTCGGTGTTAAAAGCATTTCAGTAAGCTCCACGTCGAACAATGTCCATGAATATGCCGCGTAGAGACTGCATTTCCTAATGTTCCTGTGCTTTTACTTAGACTTGACTATGCATCGTCAGCGGCTTCCTTCCGCAACCTGTGTCATTCCCCGCACGGCATTCAGTGATCTCACCGCACCTCTCCTCTCACTTACAGGGTCAGCGCGTCCAGTTGCCTTCCGCCACGTCACTCAAGTCGCATTCCGCATCGCAACCGCTGCGAATTCGCGCAACCGCTGTGCCAAACAGCAGCGCGGTGGCAGCAGCGGCGGAGGTTCCGCGGGTGAAGCTAGGGAAGACGGACGTGGAGGTTCCGATCATCGGCGTGGGCGCGTGGGCGTGGGGCGACAAGTTCTTCTGGAACGACGGCGAGTGGAACGGTAAGTGCGGTGCTGTCGCAGCCAAGACATTGTGACTAGGGAGCGTGGGTGTGTGGCGACACGGTCTTCTGGAACGACGGCGAGTGGAACGGTGAGGACTTAGTTTTAGGCCGCCATGCCGTTGCCAGTGTAACATAACCCTGTCAGACGGCTCGGCAGGTGGCTGTGGAGACTTCCTATCAACGCGCAAATTGATTCGATGTGCCGCTTGCTTGCCTCAGCTGCTCTCTCGCCCCATTCTCCCAATTTTTGAGACACGGCTGTAGATAAAGTTATTGGCATCTCGTTCGATATGTCGTTCCATCTTATTTGCGTGCACCCCCACGTGACAGCTTTGCCAATTCTACCCCATTCTTCCCACCGTCAGACCGCAACGTTCGCGATGGGAAACATGAGCTCGCTTCCACTCGCCTAATACAATCACTCTTCCATTTCCATCCCACCCCGATTTTCTCCCAAGCTCAGACCGCAACGTCCGCGATGCGAAGCAGGCGTTCGACACGGCCATGGACTCTGGGCTCAACTTCATTGACACGGCCGAGGTCTACGGTACCAAACAGGTACACTCTCATTTCAAGCACGCGCCACTCTTGAGTCAAAGAGATTCACCCACTCTCAAGACATAGCACGAGGAATTTGTACCGTTAAGAGCGCGTTCCTGAGTGAAATTCACAAGAAGATTGGCGGCATCGATGCTCTCTCCGTATAAAACATCAAGTTTATAACTGTGGAAATACTTACACGGATGCCTTCTTTTGCCAATTTCTCTGCAGTTTGGAGCAGACGACTCAGAGTCATTGCTAGGCAGGTATTGCCTCTCCTCCTACTGCCTTCTCTTCCCCCCCCCCTTCCCTGTCCCTGCCCCTGTTCCCTCGCACGACGCCACGTTCTTCCTCAGGAATTCAAACTTCTCAAACGTGTTTCCGCTTTTCATCCTTTCCCCCCCCTTTCTGTTCTACCAATTTCCTTTTCCTTGCCCGCCTCGTCACTCTTTCCCTCTCCACCATCAAAGGGAGGTGTATTTGTTATATTTCTCATAATTAACCCCTTCTTCTTACACCCCTCCTCGCTTCCCCCAAAGGTTCATCAAGGAACGAACCAGCAAGAGCCAGGCAGGGGACCTGACTCCCATAGTGGCGACAAAGTTTGCCGCCCTGCCATGGCGTTTTGGGCGGGAGTCTGTGGTGGGGGCTGTGAAGGAGTCTCTGAGACGCCTGCAGCTTGACTGCGTTGACCTGTACCAGCTGCACTGGTGAGTTGACTGCGTTGACCTGTACCAGCTGCACTGGTGAGTTGACTGCGTTGACCTGTACCAGCTGCACTGGTGAGTTGACTGCGTTGACCTGTACCAGCTGCACTGGTGAGTTGACTGCGTTGACCTGTACCAACTGCACTGGTGAGTTAATCTGTACCAGCATTGCGTTCTCGAATTCGCAGCACGATCATTCCACCTAAAGAGCTATGCTTCTACATTGTTGTCTTGTCTCCCCTACCTCCCCGTCCCCTCATCTTTTTCGGCTCACCACCGTACATTCCCCATCCCCCCCTTATTTTTTTCTCGCGGCTCAGGCCTGGCGTGTGGGGCAACGAGGGGTACATTGACGGTTTGGCAGATTGCGTGGAGAAAGGGCTCGTCAAGGCAGTGGGGGTGTCCAACTACAAGCGTGAGTGCCTATCCCCACCCACTAATGAAATGCCTGGACGCATGCACCTCTAGTGTGAGGTGGTGACTGGGATCTGGGCGTGATGAAGGCAGCAAGACAGGCTCAGGCTTGGCCTGTGGGGCAACGAGGGGGACATAACATTGACGGCTTGGCAGATTGTGTGGAGCAGAGGCTGGTCAAGGCAGTGGGGGTGTCCAACTACAAGCGTGAGTGCACAATCCCGGTAATTTTGCTAATATGCTTGGACTCTCTTCTTCCACTCTCTTCGGTGGGTCAACTGCAGCAGGAACACCAGCAGCTGCTCAAGCCTGTGTCGTCCAACTTCCCTTTCACCCCACGTGCTCCCACCCAACCCCCAAAATCTCCCCCTTCCCCCTTCCTCTCCCATTCTCCCTGTCTTCTTTCAGTGGATCGACTGCAGCAGGCACACCAGCACCTGCCAAAGCCAGTGTTGTCCAACTTCCCTTTCCCACTCCCCCTTACTACCCCTTTCTTCCTGTCTGCTTCCAGTGGATCGACTGCAGCAGGCACACCAGCAGCTGCCAAAGCCAGTGTTGTCCAACTTCCCTTTCCCCCTCCCCCTTACTACCCCTTTCTTCCTGTCTGCTTCCAGTGGATCGACTGCAGCAGGCACACCAGCAGCTGGCCAAGCGAGGAGTGTCTCTTGCCTCCAACCAGGTGAGCCTTCCATCCTCGTTATAAGCCTATGTGCCATAGCATTACCAGTAAGTGTCCCATTATCACCGCTGTGCCAAGCAGGCTTGTGAGAACTGAGAAGCGTCAAGCCTCACCACCACCACACCCACCCTGTGATCTTCCCCACCAACAGGTGCACTACAACATTCTGTACCGCGTGCCTGAGAGCAACGGCGTGAAGCAGGCGTGTGAAACTAGAGATGTCTCAAGGCTCATCAAAGCTCACCACCACCACACCCACCCTGTGATCTTTCCCCTTCACAGGTGCACTACAACATTCTGTACCGCGTGCCTGAGAGCAACGGCGTGAAGCAGGCGTGTGAGGACGTGGGCTGGGAATCACATGTCTTGCACATGTCAGTGCATCACCTTTCCCATCACCTCTACATCCCCTGCCCGCCCCATAGGTGCACTACAACATCCTATACCGTGTGCCTGAGAGCAACGGCGTGAAGCAGGCGTGTGAGGACCTGGGCGTCACGCTCATCGCATACTGCCCACTTTCCCAAGGTGTGTGTGTCCGTTTTGTGTTGAGGTCTACTTACAAGCAGGCCCACAACAACCACACGCACGCAATTTTTGGCGTTGAAGGGAAAGCGCAACTGCTGGCTAGGAGGAGTGAAGGAGGCATGTGAGGAACCCCCATGTGATGGAGAAGATTTTCTAGTCGACTCAAGAGAGAGAGAGAGAGAGAGAAAAAAGAAAGAAAACATAATACATCCCACAAGTCTCAATCATGCACACACTCACCCGCATGGACTGCACTCCTTTCATTTCCCACGAATCGTGTCCTGCCAGGTGTCCTCAGTGGCAAGTACTCTCCCCAAAAGCCCCCCACGGGTCCACGTGCAAATACCTACTCCCCGGACTTCATTCGCAAGGTACTGTCCTTATTGCGTCATGTTCCTGTTTGAAAGCAACAAGCAACACGGTATCGCCTTAACATGCGTACAGGCACGCTGCGTGCCAGATCCTGCTCCTCAGACTTCACAAGGTATCGTCACTTGTGAAGAATTTCTCAGCATTGGCAGGGGTTTCTCAGGTGGCTTGCTGCGACGAACCTGCTTTAGGCAACAAGATACTGTTGCACGACTTCCTTCACAGCCACGTGCATAGGGACGGGCCGCACTTGGACAAACGGTGTTGGTGCTTACTCGTCCATCTATTCTGAGCTAGTCTCTCTCTCGGCGTCTCTGCTCCCCTCTCCCGGCTGGACCCTGCTCCGCCCCTAACTTCTCCTCTCTGCCCCTCTTTACCGCTCTGGCTGCACCATGCAGGCCCAGCCTCTTCTAGAGCGCATGGCAGAGCTTGGGGAGAAGTACGGCGGGCGAACAAAAACACAGGTGAGAGGAAAGGAAGGATGAGCGCAACCCGTAGCCTCAACCCATGGCCTCTGCTCCTCCTCACTCCTCTTCAATGTCTCCCTCAGCACATCCGTTTGTGTGCCTCTTCAGTGTCTCCCTCTTCTTAGTTCAACAAACACAACACTATTCCAACCAACGATCCTCATCTATCAGTTCAACCAAACTGGCTTGTATCCCTGGGGGGCTTTGCTCCTTGCTTGTCTTGTGCGCATGCCTTAACGTGTTCATGTGTTTGTCTTTGGCTTCTCCACCCCCCCCCCAACATTGCTGTGGGCTTCCGTCCCTACAGGTGGCTCTTAACTGGCTTGTGGTGCAAGGGAACATTGTTCCAATCCCAGGAGCCAAGAACAGAGCACAGGTAGGTGCTGTCTCACTGTTGCTGTCTCGCTAATGCTGTCTCACTGTTGCTGTCTCGCTAATGCTGTCTCTCCATCACATTCTAGTTCTCTGCACAAGGCACCCAGTGCTCGTTTATTTATGTATATCTCCGTAGCATGTGTGGCGATTTATGTTTGTGAGGTTGCTATGGTCATGTGGCTGGTGTGGTAACGTACGGTGGTGTGTGATGCATGTGGGTGTGTGTGGCATTGTGTGACTGGGATTTCCTGTGTGTGACGTGTGAGTATGTGTGCTTTCTCAGGCTGAGGAATTCGCAGGGGCTTTGGGATGGTCGCTATCGTCTGAGGAGGTGCAAGAGTTGAGGGAATTGGCATCACGTGTACCACAAGCACAGGGTTTCCCTGCCGAAGCGTTTTGAACTTCTTTAAATGCAACCCATTCAATCCATATTTATTTGTATGTGTATGACACAAAATCATTTATTCACTCACCCACCCCATTTTGAAGCTTCTCCATATTATTGCTAACTACGTGGTTGCGCGTTTTCTGACTTTTATGTATGACTGAATAATCGTTACTGGTTGTCGCGGGTTAGAAACGAGTTCAGCTGTTGACGCGAACGCTTCGGTAGGAAGCTCAACGGGCAGGTCTTCGCATCGTCACGTGGCGCGCGCACACCACAAACTCCAGCACAAGCCCGGCACGTGGCAGCACTCTTCCTCCGCTCACCTCCGCTCGGCCCGCTCGCGCTCCCGCTGCCCCGCCACGCCAGCCAGGCTGCCGCAGCAAGGAAACCCTGATCGTCTCGCTGCACCTTTTCCCTGGCCCCTCTCTCTTCTCCTCCTCAACCCCTCCACTCCGCACGAGCCGACGATTTTCACCTGTTGTCGGTGGGCGGCAATGCGAGATGTCCGCTTTTCCGCCACTCGTTCCCTGCTCACCTTGCTGTGCTGGCTGTCGCTTGCAAGACTACTGCACTCCTGCTTCCCGCGCAAGCGCATTTCTGCAGAACGATTTTTCAAGGCGCTACCTGTCTTTTACGCAACCATTTCCGCAGTACAGTAGGCTGCGGCCGTTATTGTCGTCGCCTCGCTTCCCCCCTCCCGGCACCCGCGGAACCACCTGCGCAAGCCACGCGAGAGCTTGCTTGCCATGCCACTCGCCCCGCGGCCGATGCAAGGACGTTCGGACGGAGGAGGGAGGGTCTATTCGTGCGAAGAAGGGAAGCACTATTCATACCGTAGTTAAGACTATTTGTACCGATACTTAACGTACAATCCTCTCAAGCTCGCAGTTGCTCCACTGTCATCTGCGCCTCATGCATGGTCTGCGAAGGGGTGAAGGGGGTGGTATAGGAAAGGGAAGGGGCGCGGGAAGCTGTGAGCCAGCCAGCCAGCCACGATGCTGCGTCTGTTGCACCACTCTGCTCACTTTGAAAAAAAAAAGAAAAGAAAAAAAAACCTGGCTGATCACCTTCTCGTCATACGAACACTGTTGGCGGTAGTCACTGAACCAATAGTACTATAGTGCTCTACTATACTAGGACTACTCGCAGCAGTACTTTTTACGACCAATCATTGTGGCGGCCGCGGCCGTGCCACGGACAACAGCCGCCGCCCTCGCGGCCTCACCCGCTCCGAATCATCACCACCAACACCAACCTCACCACCACCATCGCTGTCACCCCCACCGATCCCACCGCTCCAACGCCCTCATCGTCCCCGCGCAACAGCCCGCTTCCACCACTGCCGCTGCTGCCGCACCCCTCCGAATCCGCAGCATCCCAAAACACCCGGGGATTCTCAAAGCCGTTAAAGCTGCGGATCTTGATCTTCTGATGGCGCAGCCGCTCCTGCTGCCGCTGCTGCTGCTGACCCTCATTGCCGTTGCCGTTGTGCCGACCTCCGCCACTATCTATGCACCCTTCAACGCCTCCATTCGTGAACACTTTACACACTTTACCCTTCGTTTCCTAATTCCCCTCCTCCTGTTTCCCCTCCTCCTGTGACGAGATGAATAAAGCCTGCTGCTGCGACCGTCAATGTACCCTCCTTCCCCTCCCTCCCTTCCGTCCCCTCCGCCTCCTAACCGGTCGTTGACACCGTCTATGCGCCCTTTGCTAACGCTTCCGTTGGTGAGCCTCCCTCACCGTTCTCTTACTTTCCTGATTCCCCTTTTCCCTCCTTCCCCTCCGTCAGTGTGCCCTTTCCCCTCCTTTCCCCTCCCTCCCTTCCCCATTCTCCTCCCTCCCCCCTCCTCCCCTCCCCCCGCCCCGCCCCGCCTCCCAGTCCCCGCTATAAGCGACCTCAAGACAGCTCTGAGAGTGCCGGGCTCATTTGGATGGCGAAAGGGCGCCTCTTGCTCCGACGATGGATTAGGGCGGTTCTACCGCGGATTGAAGTGCGACGGGTGACTTGCTGAGAGCGGAGTTGCGGGCTGTTCTGGCGATGAGCGAATGAGAGGATTCAGTTTGCTGTGAGCTAGGTAGGTAGGAAAGGGCGCCTCTTGCTCCAACGATGGGCTGGGACGGTTTTGTCAAGGATTAAAATGCGATGAGCTAAGTTGGAATATACGCTCGGCTTCCAAGGCGTATTGCGTTTATACGCTGGCGTATAAACGCAAAAACGCGATACGCTTGAAATACGCCTGGATTTCGGGCGGGCAGCCCGTCGAAAAAAAAAAAACCGGAAATTGCGAGCTTACGATGCGGATTTATGTGTTGAATGTCGCGAACTCAATTTGGGCTCCCAAATTTCGATTTCGAAGGTTGTACAGCTTCCAACCGCATTGAAACTCAGTACACCTCTCAGATCCAATCTATCCACCCCCACGAAGAAATCCACGCACGCAAACCAGGCACATGTACAATGGAGAGCTCGACCTAACCTAAGCATTCTTCAATTCCGTTGTAACGGATCTACTAAGAAAAAGGGCATTTACCCATATAAAGATAAGTTCTAACACAAACAGAGAGTAACAGCTCCTGGAAATCACTAAGTCTGGAGAGTGCTAGGAGATGCAGTAACAAACTGTGGAAGGTGAGTTGAGGAGAAGACAATCCTATTTCCCAATTGATTTGTTGGGAGTAGGAAATGAGGAATGAGCCAAGAGGCTTCAGACCCCTTCCCTAGACCCCCTTGGGGTGCAGCCACCTTCCCCATGGCAAGGAGGGGTGCACTCCCTTGGGTCTTGCCCATGTGGCAACAAACAAGATTTTCAACCAATTACATTTTAGATAGCAAGGATAAGAATTGCATAGCAATCACAAACCTGTATTTGTTTCTCATTGGTTGTGTTTGAAGTGAGCGGCGGAAACATTGTCGACTCACTCTTGGGGCTGTGATCTGATTGGTTGAATTAGTGATGAGGTGAACTTACGTGGGTTATGTTTGAACAAGCTCAAACCAATTGCGTAAGTTTGACTCAGCAACAATTTCGATTGGTTGGTTTCCCAATCAATCCTGAATTGCCCGTAAGTCTCGCTTTCCCAACCAACCAGATTTCCCCACATTTCTCCCTCAGCTGGTTCGACGTATCGAGACCAGCTGGGGTTGGGTACGGATGTTACACTCCTCCCCCTCCAGCTGGCAACGTCCTCGTTGCCGTGGGGTGCTTCTTAGGACGAGTGCTACGAGCACGACGAACCACATTACGACCAGGGTCAACACCATCCGCTGGTTGTGGGAGTGCTCGCTGAGCCAGGTCTTCCATGTAAGACTGAACCGCAGTATCAGTCAAATGTTCTTCCGGCTCCCATGAGTTGTGTTCAGGCCCATAGCCTTTCCACTTAATGAGGAACTCTCGTACAGTTTTGCGGCCGCTTTGTCGATTACGATGCAATAGCACTCGCTCGACTTCATAATATAGTTCCTCCCCTAGGACGATTGTTGGTGGTGGTAAGTACTTGCCTTCTGCAACATACTTGCTTAACAGAGACACATGGAAGACATTGTGAATCTGCAGGGTATCAGGTAGCTTGAGCTTGTAAGCTACCGCACCAACTCGTTGAATCACCTCGAAGGGCCCAATCCAGCGAGGGAACAACTTTCTCGCACCAGGGATCTTAAGCCGAATATTTTTCGTGCTTAATAAAACTTTGTCTCCAACGGAGAACGATACTTCCCGGCGTTTCATGTCGGCATAGGATTTTTGTCTTTGTTGGGCCAACTGCAGCCAACGACATGCCGACTTTAGGGCCTCTCGTTGCTTGCCCACAAAATCCTTTGCGGCAGGTAATTTCAAACCGCCGATCCCATGCGTAGCAGGTGTTGTGGGATGCCGACCACAGTTCAGGATAAATGGTTTTTCATGTGTGCTATCATGCACTGAGTTGTTAACCGCAAACTCGACCATGGGTAACAACTCGTCCCAATTGTCCTGTGTTGGGCTTATGAAAGAACGAAGCATCTGCTCGAGAGTGCGGTTAGTCCGTTCCGTTTGGCCATCAGTCTGGGGATGGAACGCTGACGACATCTTAAGCTTCGTTCCTAGTGTCTCGGTTACTTCACGCCAGAATCGGCTCGTGAAGCGCGGGTCGCGATCAGACACTAATACACGTGGCAATCCGTGTAGGCGGAACACATGTGTCACGAACAACCGAGCAGTATCCTCTGCTGACACGTCTGTTGTCGTGGGTACGAAGTGCACCATTTTTGTAAGGCGATCTACGAAGACGAGTATCGCCGTATACCCATCACGGGTTCTTGGGAGGTCGGTGATGAAATCCAGTGAAACGCTTTCCCAAGGTTCACTCGGAATTTCAAGTGGTTGAAGCAAACCACCAGGCTTCTGTGTGTCCGGTTTGTTACGTGCGCACGTGTCACAACGTGCCACAAACTGTTGGACATCACTACCGACTCCAGGCCACCAATATACATCGCGTAAGGCCCACCGGGTCTTATTCATGCCCAGATGTCCCCCGTATTTAGTGGCGTGCACCTCTTCCAAAATATCGTTCCGTAGATTGCCTACATGAGGTACCGCAATCTCTTTTGTTCGCCACCAAAGATCGTGTTCCCAAGTCAAATGCTTAGTGTTTTGTGGGTTCTGGAACCAGGAATCGATATGATATCCTGTGCGAATTCGTTTCAGAAAACCACTGAACGCGATCTCGCTCACTTTCGCCGTAGCTAGTATACTAAAACAGGCAGCAAAAACAGCCGCATGTTCGGTATCGTCAAGCCCAGTTGCTGCCCCTATCGGCTGTCTGCTGAGGGGGTCAGCCAGGTTCGTCGAACCCGCACGATAACGAATGTCGAAACTGAACCCACTGAGGAGTTCAGCCCAACGGGCCTGACGGCGAGTGAGGGTAGCTTGGGTAGAAAAATATGTGTTCGGACAATGGTCAGTGGTGACCACGAACTCTACCCCTTCCAAATAACATCGCCATGTTCTTAGCGCATGCACGACAGCCAACAATTCCTGTTCGGTAGTCGTGTAGCGTTGCTCTGCCGGGGAGAGTTTTCTACTCTCGAATGCCACAGGGCGTCCTTCTTGCAGGAGTACTGCACCAAGTCCCACCGTTGAGGCGTCCGTAACCACCTCGTATGGTTTCTGTGGGTCTGGCAACACCAAAACTGGTGCGTTAGTTAATTTATGCTTGACCTCTTCGAAGGCCTTTTGGCACTGTGGGGTCCACTCCCATGTGCACCCTTTCCGGGTTAATGCCGTGAGGGGAGCGACTATCGTGGAATAATTTTCCAAGAAGCGACGAAAATAATTCGCCAGGCCTAGGAATGATCGAACTTGGCCAACGTCGCGTGGGACGGGCCACTCCTGGACAGCTGCTACCTTCTTGGGGTCCACTTTCAACCCATTATGCCCCACCACGTGCCCCAAATACTCTAGCTCACGCTTGTAAAAATGGCATTTCCACAAACGCGCGTAGTATTTGTGCTCGCGTAATTTTCCGAGGACCCATTTTAAATGTTCCGTATGCTCGTCTTCGGTTTTCGAGTATACCAAGATATCATCGAGGTACACCAAGACGAACTGGCCAATCGCATCACGAAACACATCGTTCATCGCCCTCTGGAAAGAGGCCGGAGCGTTGGTCAAGCCAAAACTTAACACACGCCACTGAAAATGGCCGAACGGCGAACGGAAAGCCGTCTTTGGAACATCGTCCTCTGTTATACGTAGTTGGTGATAGCCTTGCGCCAAATCCAATGCACTGAACCATTGCGCACCCTGTAGTCGATCAAATAAATCTTCTATCCGCGGAAGTGGATATCTGTTTTTGATCGTAATTTTATTCAGGGCTCGATAATCGACGCACATGCGCAGTCCACCCCCCTTCTTGTGAACGAACAAGATAGGTGCTCCATATGGGGACGCGCTGGGTTCTATCCATCCCTTCCTGAGGTATTCCTCAATTTGTTGCTTAGCCTCCTCGTACTCAGCTGGACTGAGGCGATACAAAGGTCTAAACGGTGGTGCCTTTCCTGGTTCCACCGGGATGGTGTGGCCAACTGCACGGTCAGGAGGTAACCCGTCCGGAATTGGCTCGAAAACCTCAGAATATTCCTCCGCCAACGCCTTCATTTGAGGCGGAAAATCCTCAATAATCTGCGAAGTGGTTGGTTCGGAGTCTAGCTGTACAACAAAAAGTGTATCAGCTCCCTTGACATGCTCTTTGAATTGGAGAGCCGACGCAAAGCGTACATCAAGAGCTAACGTTTGAGGTTTGTCGTCCAGTGCTTGGCGTCTTGGGACTTGCCATTGAAACGTCGTCCCATTCTTTGTGAATGAAAGCGTGTTATCTTGGAAATTTAATATCACCTCATTAGGCCGTAGCCAATCCATTCCCAAGACAATGTCTACGCCTGCTAGGAGGGGTAAAACAAAAACGCTGACGGTCTCCTGATATCCTTGGATATCCAGGTTGACCAATGCATGTCCTCTGCATGGGATGATCCTGTCATCCCCCAGACGGATAGAACAAGATGGTCCTTGAACAGGAACCTTCAAATATCCCATCCACTTCTCATCGATCAATGACGCAGTTGCACCCGTATCAACTAGGATCGAGGCACTGCGCCCATTTACGCAACCCGAAAACAAAAGGTTTTGCTGATGTTTGGGTCGGATAGGACATGCTGTAATATCAGTGGGAGGCAAATAATATGCCTTAATACCATGCTTGCTACGTCCAAAAGAACGAGCTTGTGTCCACCACACGTGGTGTCCTTTATCCCATTGCGCTAACACACTCCATTCTTGAAGCGCTCGAAATAATTTACCTCGAACTGTGCGCGTTACCATTCCAACCGCAGTTAGAGGGTGCGCTTGGGTGCAACGACCCACCACATCCATTATCCAAGGCAAATTGTGGTGATCACAAAAGATAATTGAGAATTTATCTCGTAATGATTCAACTGCGATACTTTCCAGTGGGTGAAATCGAGAGGCAAACGAAGAACTTTCATTAAAAGAAAATGCATACACACATGCAATTTTGCAATCAACAAGGCACTCGAGTTTCAACAACTCCTCATCCCGCAGGACCACTGCCTCATCCTCTCGATCTGCTATGCCCGCTAGGTACCCACCCCCTAGTTGGGCTTTGCAAAATCCCGCTGGCTGCCCGAGGGACCGCTGCCGTCATTGCGCTTGTTGTCCGTCTTAGCCTTGCCAGAGTACTTCACCGACTTGCGGTGGCGGCACTCATAACCCTTGTGTCCGGGCTTGCCGCACTTGAAGCAGCTCTGGACATTGCTTGGTCCACCCTCATTGACCTTCTTGGCCTTGTGGTCAGCCTGCTGTCCCTGCTGGAAGGGCCTCTTGTGGTTCCCGCCCTTCCAAGGCGTTCCCTGCTGCCTTCCACTCGGACCCGCAGTGCTAGAAGACGGCCTTGAGGCCTGCTGCGGCTGGGTAGTGGTTTTGGCATAAGCACGGAAGTGCTTATCAGTGGTCCCCACCACGCGCTTCACGTGATCATATGACCTCCATGCCTCCCCAGCCCCATCCGTCATATGCATGTTCTTGAGGTGCTCAGGCAGCCCCCTGAAGAACAGATGGATCTTCTCACCCTCGCTCATGCGTTCTGCCGGTTTCTGCAGCACCCAGATCTCCTCGAACTCCACAGCGTACTGCTGCACTGTGCGGTTCCCGCACTGCAGCTTCTCAAGGCGGCTGCGCACCTCCAGCTGGGTCGGCTGGACCTGGAAGGCTTGCTTGAGTGCAGATGCGAATTCCTCCCATCCAAACGGCTTCCTATCCGCCTCAGCCTGGATCTTGCTGCCATACACCACTCGCTGTGCATTCTGGTCCAGCACGGTGGTGGCAGCGACGACGCGAGCGTCGTCTTGGACCTTGTGCGCCTTGAACAGGTCGGTCATCATCGACAACCACGCAGCCACGTCCGTCTTGCCATGGATGAATGGCGGCAGGGTGATTGGCAGAGAGCCAAAAGCCTGCGTGCTCGGCTCAGCAGCGCGCTGCGTAGAAGGACCGGGGTCACCCACTGCACCACCAGAGCGAGAAGGGTTGGTGCGACCGCTAGCAGAGTTGGCAGGCGGTTCCGCTCGTGGTGCAGGGCGATACATGGTCTCCCTTCGGAGGGCACTGAACGCCTCGCGCAGCTCGTTGATCTTTGAGGTCTGCCTCGCCAGCTGATGAACGTGCTCCCGGGCGTCGTGCTTCATGTTCTTGAGCTCAACTTCCAGGTACTTGATTTTGTTGTCCTGGTCAGAGAGATCCCTCTTGAGGTTGGTGATGAGTGACTGCTGCTGCTGGATGCGCGTATCCTGCTCAGCAGCATGGTCCTGCAGCTTAGCAATTTCAGCATGCAAAATGTCCTCTTCCCCTTCCAACTCAATGTCATCCTCCTGAGACTCCCCTTCCTGCTCCTTGGAATTTTCAGCAGCTGAAGGGTCCTTAGCAGGGGAGTTTTCAGCAGGTTCCTTTTCAGCCATTTCCTCATCCAAGTTGTTCAGGTCAATCTTCTGCACACAAGCTTCCAAATCAGCATGGGAGTTGTTGCCTTCAACACCTCCAGCATTGGAGTTGGTAGAAGCCATTTAGAGCAAAGTCACTGTATTATAAAAATGAGTTACAGATCTACTGCAAATTGTTACCACCGCAGTGAATAACCAAGATTTTCTCCAGAGGAGAAATGTCTTCAATAGATCTTACAACCACAACAATGTGAAAAACACCTCTGTTGCAAAATATCCTTACCACCGCAGTGGATAAGGCAAGAACAATCACAAAGTGATTGTCTTCAACAGAGAATGTTAATACACACAGGTTGCAACTTCTTCACAGTAGCTCCAATGGTTCCACCAGCAGGGAGGGAGGGAGGGCTTTCTTTTCTTGGAGAAGCTTGTAGATCTTGAAAACTGCTTGAGTAGCTTGTAGTCTTCACAAGTTTATAATATGGTGATTACAATGAAAATCACAACTCCTCCAAGAAAAGAAAAATGAAAAATCCTCTTAGATGCCCACAAGGCGAGGATCTACTAATAGCTCTGAATACCAATGTAACGGATCTACTAAGAAAAAGGGCATTTACCCATATAAAGATAAGTTCTAACACAAACAGAGAGTAACAGCTCCTGGAAATCACTAAGTCTGGAGAGTGCTAGGAGATGCAGTAACAAACTGTGGAAGGTGAGTTGAGGAGAAGACAATCCTATTTCCCAATTGATTTGTTGGGAGTAGGAAATGAGGAATGAGCCAAGAGGCTTCAGACCCCTTCCCTAGACCCCCTTGGGGTGCAGCCACCTTCCCCATGGCAAGGAGGGGTGCACTCCCTTGGGTCTTGCCCATGTGGCAACAAACAAGATTTTCAACCAATTACATTTTAGATAGCAAGGATAAGAATTGCATAGCAATCACAAACCTGTATTTGTTTCTCATTGGTTGTGTTTGAAGTGAGCGGCGGAAACATTGTCGACTCACTCTTGGGGCTGTGATCTGATTGGTTGAATTAGTGATGAGGTGAACTTACGTGGGTTATGTTTGAACAAGCTCAAACCAATTGCGTAAGTTTGACTCAGCAACAATTTCGATTGGTTGGTTTCCCAATCAATCCTGAATTGCCCGTAAGTCTCGCTTTCCCAACCAACCAGATTTCCCCACATTTCTCCCTCAGCTGGTTCGACGTATCGAGACCAGCTGGGGTTGGGTACGGATGTTACATCCGTAGTCGACTCTCACACATCGCTTGCCAGAACTTTGCGCTAAGCTTCTTAAAGGCCACACCCCGAATTACACAACGAAGTCAACGAAAAAATTGTAGGTTCGGAAAACCCTAGGAGGAGGTTCGGTGGGAAAATCGAGAACCAATCGTGTCAAAAACACACTCAAAACTTTCGACCAATCACGTGAAAGTGGTGACAGTTTTGGGGCCGACTCGGTAATTCTGGATGTGTCCTTTAACCCGCTGCAGTCATGTCTACTTGCTCAAGCAATCCTGCGAGTGCGAGTAGGTTCAGATTGCATCTGCGGAAGGTTCCACCGCGCTGGTGCTTTGGGAAGATAGCGATGATGTCATTTTATAGCACTTCCGTCCTCATATCCGCGAAAATTCCCCCTCTCCAAAAAAATCCAAGGGGATAGATGTGGGTATAAAGCACCCCCTCCCCCTCTCCTCTCCAGAAAAAAGGTATTTTGCCCTGCCCGGAAAAGTTTTTACCCTGCCCGCACCTCCGTATTTCAAGCGTATTTCGACATCCTCTTCAGACGTATTGCGTATTATTCTCTCGCGTATACACGCATGCGTACAAAACGCGATACGCGTATATTCCAACTTAGGCGATGAGAACGGCAATTTGATAGCCATGTGAGTCGCTGACACCCCAGTTGTTGAGACTTGGGACTGGGGACTTGGATTGCTGTGAGCTAGCTTGGAAAAGGTACCTCTTGCTTCGACGATGGGCTGACGTGGCACTACCGAGGAGGGAATCATGTGCGCTCTCTCTCTCTGTTCCTTCCCTCTCCTCCTCTTCCTTCCCTCTCCTCCTCTTCCTTCCCTCTCCTCCTCTTCCTTCCCTCTCCTCCTCTTCCTTCCCTCTCCTCCTCTTCCTTCCCTCTCCTCCTCTTCCTTCCCACACGTACAGACAGAAGTATTCTCTGATGTCCCTTTGCTCCTCTTCCCCCTCTCCCCTCATTCCACCTCTCTTCCCCCTTCCCTCTTCCCGTCCCCATCTCCCCCAATCCCCTCTCCCCCCTTCCCTTATCCACCCATTTCCCCCTTCACAAAACAACAGAGACATCCACTGGGGTCTGCTGGTCTCACGAATCTCCACTCTGCCGCCCACAATCTCCGCCCTCACCACTCTCACAGAAATGTCAGTTTTTTTTTCTTCTTCTTCTTCTTCTTTTTTTTTTTCTCTCTCTCTCCTAAAAACACATCACTACTCTCCGTCTCCCCCCCCTATTTCCCTTGTTGACGCGTCAATCTCAACTCGTCTTCTCCCCCCCCCCCCCCCCTTCTTGTGTTCCTCCCCCTCCTTCCCTCTCCCCTTTCCCTTCTCACCTTTTCCCTCTCCCCCTTTCCCCCTCCCACCTTCCCTCTCCCCGTCCTTCCCACCACCGCCAGCAGCACCTGTCATCAGCCTACATCTTCTCTCACCTTGACGTGTTTGCCAAGCCACCACCATTATCACCCCCCCGTTCTCTCAGTCTCTGCAATGCCTTTACCCCCCTCCTTCCATCCCCCCACACCCCCCTCTCCCCACCACCACTAGAACCCTCTCTTCAGCCTACATCTTCTCTCCCCCTGTCGTCTTAGCCAAGCTATCACTGCCCATTTTCTCCGCCTCTTCATTCCCTTAACCTCCCCACTCCCTCCGCCCCCCACCAACCCCCCCACACCACCGCCAACAGCACCCTCTCATCAGCCTACATCTTCTCTCGCCTTGACGTCTTCGCCAAGCCACCACCAGTACCCCTGTATTCACAGTCTCTTCCATACCTATACTCCCCCTATCCCCTTCCCCTCCCACCCCCCCCAACCCCCCACACCACCACCATCAGCGCCCTCTCATCAGCCTACATCTTCTCTCGCCTCGACGTCTTCGCCACGTCTTCGCCAAGCCACTCGCCTGCCTGCCCAACCTGCAGTCGCTGTGAGTGCAGGACTGGGGTGCTGACAACTCCTCTCAACTCCTCTCAACTCCTCCCATCTCTTCCCATCTCATCCCATCTCATCCCATCTCATCCCATCTCATCCCATCTCATCCCATCTCATCCCATCTCATCCCATCTCCTCCCGTCTCATCCCATCTCATCCCATCTCATCCCATCTCATCCCATCTCCTCCCGTCTCATCCCATCTCATCCCATCTCATCCCATCTCATCCCATCTCCTCCCATCTCATCCCGTATCATCCCATCTCATCCCATCTCCTCCCATCTCATCCCATCTCATCCCATCTCCTCCCATTTCCTCCCACCCCTTACAATAAACACGCCTCCTGTCTCTTCCGCTTCCTCATCTCCCATTTTTACTCCCTTTCATTCCAACCGCCTCCATCTTTCTTCGCTCAGTAGCCTCTTTTGAAACCTTTTTTGGAAACCTTCATTGATTAAATATATAATACAATAGTTCCTCTCCCTTTCCTTCCCTCCACCTGCAACTCCTGCCCCACTCCACTCCCTTCCCCTCCCCCCTCTCCCCCCTCCCCCCCCCTCTCCCCCCTCTCCCCCCTCTCCCCCCTCTCCCCCCTCTCCCCCTCTCCCCCCTCCCCCCTCCCAGTGACCTCTCTTGGAACTCCCTATACGGCCCCATCCCCACCTACCTAATCAACCACGCCACCCTCACCAAGCTATGGCTCTTTGACAACAAGCTCACCGGCCCCATTCCCCCCTACAGCCCTCGCCTCTCCTCCCTCCTGCTCTTCAAGAACTTCCTCACAGGGGTCTTTCCCCTTCCCGCTTCCCCAGAACCCGACCTGATAGCCGCTGCCCAGTCCCCTGCCCCCTCCCCCGCTCCTGCTGCCGCTCCCGCCTCGTCCCCTCCAGCTCCCTCCCCCTCCGCCCCCTCCCCCTCCGCCCCTTCCCCCTCCTCCTCCACCTCCCCTCCTCCGCCCCCTCCCCCCTCCCCCCCTCCGCCTCCTCCCCCTTCCCCTCCTCCCCCTCCTTCGCCTCCCCCTCCCGTCCCCTCCCAATGCGATATCAGCGGAAACTGTCTCTCCTACATTGGAAAATACACGGGAGCATGCAAGGGCCTTCTTAGAAGCTTCATGGTACAACGAAACCCTATGTTCTGCGGAGCGGCGGTGTGCGGCGGGAACTTAACTAAGTGTGAGGCGGAGGGGAAGGCGTGCATGCCGGTGTATAGCCGTTGGCCGCCGACTAGTGTTCAGCCGTTGGATATGGCGCCGAATCGAGGGTGGATATGTGACGGGCCGAGTGGGGGCTTACTGCTGTGAAAGGCACGATCAGCTGTGGTGAGCGCTGAGCTTCGAAACGTCCTGGGTGTCATATAGGGTGTAACATCACGTCTAGGGTGTCATATCAGGTGTCATACAGGGTGGCATTTGTTGCAGGGGCTATTTTCTCTCGCATGCTCTTAATTCTGTTGTTGGTGCTTGTCCCCAATCCTTTCCGTTAGTTTCTCTTCCTCAATATTACTTTCGGTCCCTCTATCCCCCTCACCCGTTAGTTTGGCACCTAGCATTCAGACCCTCGATTACCCTCCCCCCACCCCCCCCCCCCCCCCCCCCCCCTCTGTGTCTACCCAGTGGCTTGCAATCAGACCACAGGGGCGGCTTGTTACAACACTGTAGCGCAGCTTGTGTGCTTGGGCTACCCTACAGTAGTGGCACTGCCATAAGATGAAGCAATGGCTTCGCTGCCTTAAGAGAGTGCTCCTACGGCCGCTTATCAGGCAAGCTTTTGTCAGACTCGCGTCTCGCCGCTCTGTAACACACAAAATCGCGTTCAGTCGCACTGGAAAGCATTGAACCGCACAAGTCCGACAAGACGTGTGTCTGACGAGGTGTAGGAGCACACCCTAAGATAAATTCGGTTTAGTGAGATAAGCAGGTTTTATGATTCTGGTAGTATGGCAGTGCTTTCTAATGTTGTTTAATTCTTGTTAAAATCGGAGTTCCAGTGTCCACCGCAAGGCTGTGGAAAACATCGCGAAGTATCGTACGTGATTGTGCTGTGCCAACGCTGTGCCTCTAACTCTCAGGAGTCAAGATCACTAATGAAAGTTCATCCGCACGTGTGTTGAGTTCGCACGGGATCCATTCGACCATGGGCCGAATCTGCAAGGTCAAGCATATCTGGATGATCGACTTGCATGTCGTTGTGAGGTTGGTGTGCCTTGAACCACCTTTTCGGAGGATGAAGAAAACGCCTTGGTTATCGGTCTTTGCGAGAACGTGTTGATCGCGGATTTTTTCTGAAAACGTTTGGAGCGCCCAGAGAATGCCGTCTATCTCTCGCTGCGTGCTAAACGTCTTGAGCAGATGCTTCGGCATTGCCGCCCTTACCTCGATACGGCGTCCTATGAACTTGTCCAATGTCGCTCCCCAGCTGTGTGCGCTGGCATCCACATGGATCACGGCGTCGGAGCTGTTAGGGACGTGGAATGAGTCACCGTTGAATTTGTCAAATTCTTGGCGCCAAAAGTCCAGTTCTTCAATGACCATAGGGTCCAGCAGCACTTTACTATTCCATGATGGCGCGTGCTGAATTGCCTGCGGTAGTCCTTGACTGAATGCTCGTGTCGTCGCCCCAAGGGTCAGTGACAATGATGCTAGCATGCCGGTGACTCTGGCGATGTGACGGACGGGGACCTTGTCAGAATGTGATGTTTGTTTAGCCTGCTGTGGGGTACTCTGTAGTGAGTACAGCCCGAATTAGGGTTTGCTATATGTACTCAACTGCCTGCTAGTGAAAACGCTCTTTTCTGTTTCTGTTTCTCTCCTGGCCTGTGGGCCCACCGTTAGCTTCCGCTGCTGTCCTGTGACGTTTTTTTTCTTCTTCTTCTTCTTCTTCTTTCT